>VDFB02320056.1:0-89528 GCA_007258455.2 Sequoia sempervirens | reverse complement strand
CGCCCCAGCATTTTACCCCCAATTTTCCACTAATTTTTGACTTTTTTAAACAAACCGATTCTGACCCAGTTCCTCATTTTTCCTAACGAACAAAACCCATGTCTTGAAATTTTCAAAATTGATTTTTGATTTTTACCCCGACACTTCCAGAGGCCATAACTTTTGACTCGGGTGTCCGTTTGAGCTGAAATTTGACGGGTAGTTGCATGACGCGATAACGAGTGGATTTCCAACTGGTTTTTTTGAAAATTGTTGGAACCCGTTTTGACCCATTTTCGGGGCCTCAAAGTTTCATCTTGACCCTCAAAATCCTAATTTAGTGTTTTTTTCTAGCATTTTGAAAAATTGTTTTCGCTCATAACTCAAAATGAATATCTTGAATTTGGGATGTTAGTTGGCAATTCATCCTATCTCACCAATGGGTATTTCTTGGAAAAAATTGGGACTCCCAAAAGTACATCCATGAGGTTTCCAAAAATGGCAAAATCTGACAATTTTTTAAAATTGCCAAATCGGGAAAAATCTGATTGTCAACACCTTACGCCCATTTAAACCCCGGAACTCGGTGTAGGATCAATCCAATCATATCCTTCCATCATTCTGGTCTTCAATCCAATCCTCATCTGAGCTTTAATCTTATCCCAATCTGAGCTTCACCAAACCCCTAATCTGAGCTTTAGTCCATCTGCAGTCCAAATCTTTGGATATCAACCCAAATCTTAAGATCCTTCTCTCCATCTCACATATCAATCTTCTCCTCATCTGTTCAATCTCGTACAAATCACCTAATCAAATCCTTGGTCTTGTCCCCAGTCTCGTTACCAGCCTTGACTCATCATCATCACTGGGAGGTATTCTTCCCTATCCCTATGGTGTTGTTTTGGGATGTATCCTTCCCTCATCAACAACACTTTCATCATCATCCATTAGTATCCTTCCCTGTCCCTTTGGTGTTGTTCTGGGATGTATCCTTCCCTCATCAACAACACTTTCATCATCATCATCATCGAGAGGTATTCTTCCCTATCCTTTGGTGTTGTTTTGGGGATGTATCCTTCCCTCATCAACAACACTTTCATCATCATCATCATCGGGAGGTATTCTTCCCTATCCTTTAGTGGTGTTTTGGGATGTATCCTTCCCTCATCAATACCACTCAGTGGGATGTATCCTTCCCTATCCTCGTGTTGTTTTGGAATCCTTAATTCCCTCATTGAAAACACTCCATCCATCATCAACCCATTTTGGCTTGTACCTTGACTGGGGCAACATCACCTTTTGTCCTCAAATCCATTTGTGCTTCATCCATTTCCATATCACTTACTCTCTTACCCATCACCTTGCATCATCTTCCTCATATCTCCTTGCATCACATCATCTATTTCGAGAGCCCACCCGTGTTCTCTTGAACCCGCATGTCCTCTCGAGGGGGCATCCTTCATCCCTAACTTTCATCTTCACCCCCATCGTCTTTCTTCCTAGTCATCCCTTTGATGACTGGGGCATCTTTTCCAATCAAACCATCTTCTTCTAGGTTCTATATTTTAATATTCTTTGAAATGATGCTACTTCGTAACACCATCTCAAGAGGGGCAAAATGTAGACATCCAAATTTGGACACTTAATTTATCCAAATTTATCACTTTTCGTCTAAACATCCTCTTATCGAGTTAATTAAGTAATATTACTATTATTTAATTAATATCTTTAATTCTGCTAAATCCCTAAGGTTTTAATTAATAATTAAATACCTTACCCTCCTTAATCCTCTTTTCATCAAATAAATTAAATAAATATTACATTTATTTAATTCCTCACATGTCATTTTCATCTAATCCTAATCCATTTCCTAATTTCTTCATTAGGGATGTGCATATGCCTAATCCTTGATTAGGATGTGTCACATCCTCCAACTTTTGCAAGTTGGCTTCTAATCCTTATTTATCCTCTAATTACAGATTAATTAAGCCTAATCATTCTCCAAGGAATTTTTAATTCCTTTTTATTCTTCCTAGATTCCCTCTTTTATATGTGAATTTTTAATTCACATTCCATCCTTCCAAGGCTTCTAGAACCTTGGACTTGTCACAATCTCCACATGTGACCAAGTCCCACCTTTTATCCTCTAGATCCTCCTAGAATGTGAATTTTTAATTCACACTTATTCCCCAACCACCTTTCCTTTTCCCATGTAGATTTTTGAGGAATTCCAAAATTCCTCAAATGTCCCTTTCACTCCCACTTGGGGACAAGGAATCTCTTTTTGAGGAAATCTCCTCACTCCCCAAGGTGCATGTCCTTTTTCCACCTCATGTACCTTCTTGACACCTCATCTCCATCTCATATCCCTTTGGCCACTTCACCCTCCACATGTCAAGATGTGAGGGCTTGTGGGTTCTCAACCCACCATAGCCCTTCATCTTGGCCTTGTTGGAGCAATCTTGACCGTTGAATTCTCTAGAGAATTCAAATTCTCCTATAAATACCCCCTCCTCATGGGCATTTTCAACACTCTTTCATTTGGAGCAACCTTATGCTGCCAATTTTCCTTCTCAAACACTTTGCATTCTCATAACTACATGCTGCCAATTTGAATCCACAATCCTTTACTATCATCTAGCCATCTTTTTAATCATTTGCACATCTAATCTTGCATCTAGTCACTCAAGCAATCATCTAAGGAGCACACAATCCATTCCAAACAAGGGCCAATCAAAGGGATATCAACAACAAGGGAGGTAAAATTGTTTGTGTTTCATTTTATTTACATTCCTTTTCGTTATATCACTCTTTTGGCTAATCTTGAGGTGTCCTTGGTATTTTATCATTTCACATTTCTTAGTTATTTTGCACATTTAGATCAGGATAAATTCCAAGGTATCACAATAAGAACATGGAAGTATAGAGCATGGAAGTAAAATATGCAATATTAAATAAGATGGTATAGCTCATGTATATATGTAAATACATATATATGGATATATATATGAGTATACATTCTTAAGAAAATAAATTCTCAATACCACACTATCTCCTATCCGTCTATCATGAGGAAAAATGCTCGACGAATTTATGAACAAGCATTACCTTTCTTACGTGTGATATATAATCAACAATTTATAAGCAAGGATTATATTCTTAGAATAAATCTACATAGACATTACTTCATAAGTCATGCAACCAACAATACTTATATGCACGATGGTTCATAATGCACAATGATTATGAATATATCCTCTTAATTCGACCTTAATATTCACCATATTTTTCCACTATAACTTTAAAAAATGTCTTAACAAATTATAGAGAGTTTAAGGTCTATTAAGTTAATATCTCCCTTCAAGTTTACATCTTTTCCTTCTTCTCAATTGCCAACCTTGAGCCAATCCAATATTAAAGACGTATCAGATGGTCATTTCTTGAACATATAATAATAATATGTCATAATACAATTTAAAAAGATATTCATATATTACTACCCACCATCTCATGTTCTTATGTTGAACACCCTGTTTACTATCAAAAACTATATGGATATTTTAAAGAATACTTATAAAAAAAAAGTGCAGTTGCAAGTAAGTCTTCTTTTTCCAATGATATCTAGATTACGATTCCTAATATGCATAGTTTTATTTAAGAAATTGCCTAAAGATGCCCAAACTTAGTGTCAAACATAATGTACGGAATGGTGTACATGCATTCCAAGCTCTCTACAATAAATCTGTACCTTCTATGAGATATCCTTCCTTGGTGCATGTAGATCACATATGAATATTCGCTTGGAAATTTTTCCAGCGACACTACATCTTTGTTTGGGCCCTAAAAAAAGGTTGCAACTTATGCTCTTTTCTCCCCAACTATGCAGATATGGGAAGGTGTGGTGAGTTCCTTTCTTTTTTGATAAACAAGGAGATTGTTGAAAGATGGAGGAATTAAAAAATATACCCGGATGTGGTCAGATTGGAGACCATAAATGCTATATGCTCTCTATATACTAAACTGATCACACTCGTGAACACATGAGATCTATGCAAAGTTGGAGAAATTATTTTGGCAGATAAAGGCGACATGGTATTTTCCCGATTAAAAGTGCTACGGAAGGGGAGGAAAAATAATTATTTATTTGCCACCGAAGTGAGGAGTTAGCAGTCACATTTTCTTGGTAAACCCGCTCCTTGGAACGACTATTAGAGTAGTTAAGAAACTTCGAGTATGTTCTGATAGCCATACTGCAGCTAAATTTATCTCTAACATTGTTGTAGAAGAAATGTTTTAAGAGTCGCGAACCTTTTCCATAATTTTCAACAGGGACACTATTTTTATGGAGATTCTGACGATGCTAAATGAAACATTCCGAATAATAGGCTTGCACTATAACCAGTTTGCTCAAGATTCTGCTCGTTTGTGCTCCGCTGTCATGATGCTGATGAGAGAAATGGGTTGAGTTTGTAGGAAGAAAAATATTACGAGATCCTATCAAGTAGAAGTTACGAAGAAAGATATGCCAATCAAGACTCGTTTTCCTACAACTGCTGCTTCAATCTTTTCACAATAACGAATAGAAAATCTAAAAATATATAGGTTTGGAGCTACTAGATTCTAGAGCTCGATACAAGATGTTTGCAGCCTTTTTTTAAGGAAAAATCTCGGCTGCGGGTTAAAATAATTTGTAGGAATGAGGCAAGTAAATTTTTATCTGTCTAAAAGATATAAGTTTTTCTCCAGTTGAGACAACTTTCGGGAAAGAGGTGCTATGAGATTATCAACTAATCAAGCATTCCTTCAAAATGGGTATAAAACTAGATTGCAAAGGCACTCACTAAAAAGGCCCAAAGGTCAAATATGTATGGCGCAGATCCATTTCAAAGAACTTGAATGCAAGGAGAACGATCATGCACAAACTGGGTTTACGATATATGTGATTGTCTATACATTGCTTTACTAGCACAAGAAGGCATGGTTACCAACGACTCAAAAGAAGTCACAAATTGAAGTCAACACATTTAAGTTGAGGATGCTAGTTTTAATTCATCATAAAATAAAATCATGGTTACCTGGAACCTTATGCATCTTTTCGGATCATGCCCTCTGGCTTTCGCCCTTCCTTTTTCCCCTCTCTCCTTTCGAGTCGAGCTTAATGGCTATTTCGGTATTGTATTTCCATAGTGGAAACTTTTGACAGCGAGGTACGAGCGAATCACGACCTTCGTTCCACCATCTGGTGTAGTTGATAGATGGAGTGGACAACCATGTAAAAATGTCATTCCTTGGCTGATCATCATTTCTATGGGATTGTCCATCTCCCTCTCCCCGTTCATCACCTTCAACAACTTTGTATCAACTAATCCACATAGAATAACATTCTTTGCTTAAGCACCACATTCATACAAACCGACTTCAACAGGATTAGTAATAGGAGTGTGGACACGGAAAAAGTAACCCTTCTACTTTTTTCTCCAGTTTAGGCCTTCCTTGTGATTTTGGATTTATTTTGCCTTGATTTAATGTTGTAATGTGGGCAACACATTCACACTAGGTTTTGGGTCCTTGTGAATCATTAAGAACTCTATGATGTCTTGTAAAAGTGTTGTGAAGTGTTGTAACACATTTTCACACTTTTCTAGGACCTTATTAATATAATTCACCTAAATAACATCTTTTTATCACTTACCCAACCTTATTTCAAAGTGTTGTAAATAGTTGTAACAAACTTTCACACTTTTTAAAGATTGTCATCAATAATTTGACCTTTTCTTATGTTTAAATGACCCCTTAATACACTTTCCGACCCTACTTAAGTGTGTTTCAGAGAATAATCCCGTTAAACATCATTAAATACACTTTAATTCTTGACACTAATTAAAATTTCCCTGGTGGGACCAAGTTGCCACTTGGGGCGACTTAGTCCCACTTGACACAAAAATCAAAATTATTTCAAAATTCTAGCGGGATATTATTCTCTTGACCTTGATGTCAGCTTGTGATGTGTTATTTTTGAGAAATTTGTTAAAATCAAGTATAAATAAAGGGTTTTCCTCTTATTTTCACCCCCAATACATTCATACATTCATTCACTCTCTAATTCATTCACTTAATCATTCTCAAGCATTCTAGGCATTATCACGTCTACATTCATTAGAGCATCTACTTGCATATCTTTAGATTTCTACATCAAGGGTTTGATGAGTTGTAGCATTGCATGTTGTTCATTCATCATTCTCTTTCCATTTCATTTCATTTTCAAGGGTTTGATTACCAAATCGGGGTTTGACCAAGGAAAACTCCTATTCACTAACTCTTAACCCTTTTTCCCCTCTTTGCATGTATGTTTTGTAGGTCTTGTATGCAGATTTGTCAAAGAGAAAGGTGTTAAAAGGTTTCATCAATTCATCAAACTCTTTAAAATTCAACAAACCCTAAAAGAAGCTTGGAGATCACATATAGACCGAATTCTGCAGATTCAAATCTGGACACCTGTCAGGAACCGAAGTGCAGACCTAGAGCTACAAATTGCATATTTGAAATTCTTGAAAGCTAAAGGTGGACTAATTTTCCATTAATGGTGAATTAGTCCCACTATCAAGCCTGAAAAGTGTTTTCTATATTTCTAGATACCCTTTTAGCTGAAACCTGTTCCCACAAAATTTTCCTGAAATAGGACTAAGTCGCCCAACTTGGTGTAAGTGTCCTAGTTGGCTTCAACAGTAAATTCTATAGGATTCCAAAGCCTTTTTGCATCACATTCTAGTTTTTCAGGTGCACCTCTCCAGTCTTTTTCATTTTTTTTATCATTTGTTTGCATTCTTAGATCATTTTGCATACAACACTGTGTTTTCAAACATCTTGCATTTTATTAGAGTTGCATCAATAATCAACATATTTTATCAGTTTATTGCATTTAGGACATTACATTTAGGCATATTTCATTCATACTTGCATTAGTTTTGAGTGGGGACATTGCACATTTTGGACTACCTCTCTCCTTTTAGGTGAAAAACCCTAGAAGTGTTAGGGAGTCTTGCGGTGCCAAAATCTTTGTCCACATTTTGGTGAACCCAACTTTGGAACATTTTACTTCTGATTTCAAATGCATTTACATTAGCTTACATCAACATTGCATTAGGTTTTTCATTTTTTTGCATTCTAGGATTTTCAAAATTGCATTAGTGAAAAACTCATATAGCTTGCATTTTGCATTGCCTTTCATTGCAAATCAACAAAATTTTGCATTTTCATACTGTATCTGCACCTGAAAACCTAAAAATCATAAAATTCCATTTAAAAATTTAGAAAATTTTCAAAAAACTCACTACTTGGACTAATTCGCCACCTTGGGCGACTTAGTCTAGTTACATATTTATCATTTCATTTTTTGGAATTTAATCTACAATTTCTGAGTTTCTGTTTACTGTTTATGTATTTCAGTTTTCTTTTTCAGAATTTTAGTATTAAGCATTTCATTCTTATTAGTTTATATTGCATTTGCATTCACCTACATTTAGAGACCTTTGCATGAGTGTTTGGTGTCCTTTTACTAATACCTTAGTCAAAAGAAGTTCAAGACTCATGTTATCCCATGATAACACACTCGTTGTGGATCTTGGGTTATCTGAAGCTTCCACTTCTAGTATGGCAACTAGTACACTAGGCATGGATACTACCTTTAGCAACTCTTTGCCTTCTAATAACATGCAAGTTGACACACAAAATGATCACACCCTGCAAGAAAAAATCATTAACATCCATGAGGACTTAACACATCTCCAACATCAAGTGTGTCTTGAAAACATTTTAGCCACTGCAATTCCTACCATAGAAAACATACATCGCATGCTTGAAAGTGAACAAGGCCTGGACTTTATGAAATATTAAATAGTTGAGATATACCAAAAACATATTCCTTCCCCCTCTAGTGTCTCTCAACCAAAAAAAACTATGGTTAGCCAATGAGGACCTCACACTCCTCATCCTTCAATAGTAACCTCCATTCCTACCTATAGTACTCCTCAAGTCACAACAACAATGCAAAAAGTTAGTAATGTGATTCCTTCCTCGACTATTCCTGCTAGCATTCCTAATTCCTATGTGACATCGCATGTTCTGTCCTCTTCTACAATACCATCTATAAGCATTCCATTCACTTTCCCTACCACTACATACACTCCATCACCACTTTCCCTTCTGTCTGATACCACTTACAATGACCCTCTCATAACACAACTTTTCCAAATTGTTTCATCCATGCAAAAACAAATATCCACCATAACCCAAAATCAGAATGGACCACCCACATATTATGTTCAAAGCAGCCCATTGTCTTTGGAAATATTGCAAATGCCAATGCCACAAGGAATAGAGATACCTAGATTTGAGAAATATGGAGGGAAGGGAGATCCTTCTAACCATGTTAATGCCTATACCGCCTTATGTAGTGACTTTTTCCTTGATGATAAATTGTTAGCAAAATTGATCCCTAGAAATTTAAAAGACACTACCTTGAAATGGTTCTCATCTTTACCAAAAAATTCAATTTTTTTATTCAATGAACTAGTTGATACATTTATAAATCATTTCCAAGAGTATATGAATCCAAAGAATACCTAAGTGGTTGATTTGATGAGATGCAAGCAACACAAAGAAGAAAGGATAACTAATTTTATCTCATGCTATTAATCACTTTATTTTCAAATCGATGTCAAGATTCTTGATCTACACCTTCAAAAGATGTTTATAGAAAACTTGAAAACTAAAAATTTAGGACAAACTCACTATGATGAAATTTCCCTCTTTTATCCACTTGTGTATCACCCTTTGCGATTATCAAAATTGGTTAGTAGTCGAGATGTAGAGTCCACTTCTAGCTGAACTGAGAAATCTGAACATGCCAGCCAAAACAATTCCCAACCATTTAGAAAACAAAACAAAGGGTTCATATAGTTCAACCCTCTTTAACAACCAACTCAACACATCAACAACCAAGTAGCAACTATTAAAACTGCGGTGCCCTACAGTTATGGAGATCTGAAAAGACAATTCACACCTTTACTAGACACCCTTCATAACACAATGTCCCAACTTTTACAACAACAACTGATTACCTTACTTGCTATCAAAGCATCCGATCCTACTAAGCCTTTACCTCCAAACTTTAAATCCAATGTTTATTGCCATTATCATAGACAAAATGGACATGACACAAAACATTGTAAGCATCTTAAACATCTTGTGCAAGCCCTCATTGATTCTAGCCGTCTATCCATTGCAGGTGTTGATGATCAAGGAAATAAGTCTATTTCCCTCTAAATCAAAACTTACAAATTTTTACTAATCCAATTCCCAATATAATGTTTCATTTGTTAAAGCTAGTGAAACTACAAATAATGATGAGATGAATGTTGATACAGATGATGAACATCTTGATCCCATTCCCCATATTACCACTGTTAATCCTGTGGATGAAATGGTAGGTGCGATAGAAGTTATCCCTTGTAAGGTCCAACCTAAGAAATATCTTGATATTACTTTCTCCCCTAAGGAAATACTTAAAAATCTCCCCGATAGTCCTCTTTACATAGCCAGCTATATCTTTGATAAGCCCACTAATGGGATTCTAATAGATCCCGCTTGTGGAGAGGACGTGATCACCGAGGAATTTTTGGTATTACATGATCTCTATCAAGATGATTATGATAAACCAAAAGCATGGATAAAAACACACAATGGTTTTTCCTACCCTACGATAGGATTGATCATCCTTCCATTACAGATAGGACAAAAAACATTGGATGTTACATTCTCCATCATCCCACAGTCAGACCAGTTTCGCTTGTGGCTAGGCCATCCATGGCTTCACTCAATGAAATTTGTCCCTTCGATTATACACAAATGCTTAAAGTTTCCATTTGACAATGAAATATTCATTGTTCACCATAGTGGCTGTAACCCATTATCTTCCAAAGGAAACTGTAGACACGTAAAATGTACATGCACCTGATCCTGATTTTACTAACACCAGTTCATCCTGAATCATCTCTCTGCTAATCATTTAATTAAATAATCTCTATTTAATTAAATTCATCACATTTCATCTCTTAATTAAATAAATCACTTTGTTTAATTAATCTTAAAGTCCCTCTTTTAATTAAATAGTTCATTTTATTTAATTAATCTCTAAAGTCATCTCATTTAAATTAAATAAATCTTTATTTGATTTAAAGCTAACACCATCTTTAATTAAATAAATCAAATCTTATTTAATTAAGTCTAAAATCATTTTCCTCTCATTTTGATTTAAATTAATCCAAAAATCTAAGTCAAAATGGTCAAATCAGCTAATCCCTCATTAAATTAGTCAAATCTTGATTAATTTAATCATAATCACTCTAATCCTCTAGATTTTCCAACGTGCACAATTAAATCATTTATTTGATTTAATAATTCCCTATTTACTTTCAAAATGGCATCAAAAAGGGAATATTCCTCCAAGTTTGAAAAAAATCCCCCCAAAAGGACTTGTCCTCCAACTTGGCATTTATGAGCTCTTGCATGTCTCTTACACAAGTCAACTTGGCATTAACTCTCTTCTTTCATCCCCCCTAAACATGTCATTTCATCAAATTCAAATTTCAAACTTGCACATTGATCAAAATGTGCTCAAGCTTCCTCAATTCACATCTTGACAAGTGGCACTTGCCCATTGGATGTTGAATGATCCCACATTCATCCATTTTTCTCATTCCTTCATATTGTTCTTCTATTTATAGAAGGCTTCTCTTTGTATTTTGCATCCACAACTTAGAGCAAAGTTACTCTCTTCACATTGAGAGCTAATTTTATCCATTTCATATCAAGTGTTCATCATTTTCATGGTTTCATAGCAAGATTATGTCAAAATTTCATCAAGGAGCTTCAATCATCCACCAAACTTCATCAAATCTTACATAGGAGTTGGGAAATGGCCAATTCCACATCAAATTGACACCAATTCCCCCATGGGATTGAGATTTTGCATCTTAAAATAGGATTTCATTGCTTTCTTAGTTCATTTTTTCATTGTCTTTCCTATTTGAGCATTGCAAATGAATTTCATGGGGAATCCTTGTTCTTGCTTGCATTTGATCTAATATTGTGTTTGTTTTCTTGTATTTGTGTAGGTATATGATTGGGGTTCTACATTTTGGCACTAGAAAGAAGGCAAACCAGAAGTTTAAATCACATTTTTTCATCAAATTCTATGCTTTTTTCTATTTTTTTTGGTGTATATAGGAAATTGCACCACTCACAGTCTAGCGGTGCCATATAGCACTGCTATTAGTCTAGTAGTGCTATACAACACCGCTTCAAACTCCATACAAAGCCACTCAAAGTCTAGCGGCACCATATAGACCAACTCACAAGTCTAGTGGTGCCATATAGTGCTGCTATAAGTCCAACGAGGCTATATAGCATCGCTTAAAACTCCAAACAGTGATGCCTATGTAGATAGAGTCGCTGGACTTTCTTTCTTTTTCACTCAAACTTAAAATGGCCATATCTTGGTCATTTTTTGGTCTTTTTTGAAACTTTGTTTCTTTGAAATGGGGTTTTAAAGGATCATGGAGCATGGAAATAAAAGAAAAAACATTATCACATGATTGTAACAAGTGTTTTTAAACACTCTAGGAGCAATTATAATCCCATTCTTAAGGCTTTGTTAACTTCAAGTTGTAGGACTCACTAATTTCTTTTGGGCTCTAAAAAGAACACTACAAAAAATTTCAATTTTGCTACAAAGAGATTAAAAAGAACCTTAAACAAATTAACTAGATTTCATTTGAGGCTAACAAATTGAACAAGGCAATCTTCACATTTCCTTTGGTGCTTAAAAATAATTTACTTTTTCTTTGTGGTCTTAAAATGAACAAGTGCTACTTTGTTTTGTGATTGCTTACTCAAACTAACACCATTGAAAAGACGTATGCGCTTCTCTCACACCTCACGATGATCTTGAGAATCAAAATTATTTTTGTTGGTATTAGGTTGGGACAAAGTGATTGCCTCCACACTTCATTTTGGGAATTAAAATTGAACAAAACATCTTGCGAGTGTGAGTAAACCTATCGCATGTATTCTCTCTTTGTTTCTCAACAAAGATTGATCAAGTTACAAATATGTTTGCTTGCTATTTTTTATCGTAGAGGGTCTGCCTTGGGGAAAAAGTACTCACCCAAGAGAACGATTCAACTGGTAACACTATAAAGCCAAGAGTATTTCCAATCGAGATATAAAAGTGGATACTAAAACAAAGGCTAGTATCACGTAGTTGGCTCCGAGAAGAAGGGAAACAATGGTCTCTCACCTTGATGGGTTAACTCCTACGAACAGAAAGTCCAAATTAAAACCCTTGTTGTAGAAAGGCCAAAATCACTATCTATTTGTTGGTGCAAGAACTATCATTCTGAAGCCGCCCCACACTTTTACGGTTTTTAGTAGAAATGGAAAGTATGCCACGGGAGTTTCATGGGTACTGATGCTTGGCTGCCCTAAGAAGTGAGTGCTATGGAGGGGATCCAGTGGGGTCAAGCATCTAACCATTCACTAAAAATAAGCGTAGCTAGACTTGTCCAAATGGGGATTCAACAAATACCATCTTTCATATCCATAGAGTTGTGCACGTTCTTGAAATCAAAACACATTGCTTGATCAAAAACATTGAAAACAAACATTTAACATTGGCATCAAAAATTTCAAACCCTTTAGGAGAAGCAAATACCCTTGAAAAAATTCACATGTTATTGCTTTCCCTTGGGATTTGTATCCTTAGAGGCTTCTAAGCACTTGGATTTCATCTCAATTTTCTCCTACTAAAGTCAACATTATGTAACCTTTGCCTTGATTTCCTTGATTTCCACATAATGTACTTTGTGGGGTGAAAGGGAATTAGGACATTGGACATCTAGTTTCAAAACCTAATCAAGAATTGTTTGTGGTAAAAAGAAGTCACTAAGAAAAGTTAAGAACAATTGGACCCCACACATGTGCTTGGAATTTTTTGGTCATATGGTTTTCATGAAAACATTGGTATTTTGGTTTTGAACTACTCTTAGAGAAAAGCATGTTCTTCAATATCTTGGTCTTGTAAACAAGTCCTTAGGTTCATTTAGGATCAAAATCAAACACTTCATCCACCCCAAACATTTATCATCTCCATTTCACAAACAACTTTAGAGCTTTGGAAACATCATTCTATACTTGGGTAAATCATCAAAAATCAAAATCACCTTGTTTAGTTAGGAGTATGGGAATGCATCCTTTCTCATACCTCTAGTTAAATCAACACTCCTTTGAACAAGTTCATCCTAAGATCACATATAACATCTTAAGGTTTACAAGTTCATTATCCAGTCAAACCAATCAAAATCAAATCCTAAAGTCTGACATTGATCCAAAGTTCCTAAACGTTCAACACCCATATCATTCACCCCTTTCGTCCTTCATCTCATCATTAGTCCTAAATCCCTTAGATGTCAACAAGGTCAAAAAACAAGAAGAACATGGAATATAAACTTTATCCATACATCATGAGTAAATAAATTCAACCAAACTATCAAAGCCTTACAATGCCAATTGATTTTCAAAACTCACATTTATACAATCCATACATGGGATCATTATCTCCTACAAATGCCAATGGTACAACAAATGTGAGTATACCCAATCTAAATTTTGGAACACCTTTTCTGATGGTAAATTAAAATCCAAGTCCAAACATACAAATCTATCAACCAAATACTCAATGCACGAGTCTTCAACAAAACAACATTATCCCACCAAATCCACACATGCTAAATGTGAATATACCAAGTACAACTATACCAAACATGAACATTTCAAATCCACACTTGGTAAAATTTTGGATAGATATATTTGCAAATCACACGAATGTTGTTCAAAATCCATCACACCCATATGTACCTCTCACCTTTCATAATCCTATTGACCCATCATCATCATTTCACGCAACCCCTCAAACCTCTCTCCTTACGACCTCACAAGGAGAAGGTGACCTATTTGGACCAGGGGGCATTTTTGATCAAACATCATCATTTCCCCAAGGGATCATGCCGCTCACTTTCCTACTACTCCCACCCTTTCCATTAACATCCGTATCACCTCTTGGTATGGGGCTACCTTCACTACCACTGCTCATCCAAAACATCCTCCCAACCATCAATCAAGGCATCATACCAAATCCTCCCCCCTTTCCATCGATATCGCAACAACATATGGAAACCATCCCCATAGCACAAGCAACCAACACACCGTCTATCATCCCTCAAAACATGGTCTCTCAAGGACTAACCATATTGATCACACCATCCACAACTCAAATCCCAATCATCAATACGATGGTACCTCTTATCACCACAACAAGCACTATTCCAAAACCACCTCTGCCACCACCACCACCCAAACCAAACACATCAAACCAATACAGCATTGCATTGCAAGCCACTCAGCAGGCTGCTTATCAGAAGGCGCTCCAACAAAACAAAAAATGACAAGTTGCACAACTAGCTACTCAGCAAGTTGCACAAGCTGCTCAAGTTTCCCAAGCCACACTACAAGCCCAGGCTCAAGCGCAAGAAAAAGATCAAGCCCACTACCAAACCCAACAAGAAAATGTTATTCAAAATCCCAACAAAATGTTAATGACTTCATGTATTGATCCAATTCAACAATCACATGATCAAGACCTATCCATCAATGAGCACATGGAAGATGTTTCTACCTCATCCAAAGATCAAATCAACATACATCAAGAGTCACTTTTTGATCATGATAAGAATCCCTCAACAATATCCAACAATGATCTATTTCAAGGAGTGTTAACGTTATTTGATCCTGCAATCAACAATCCATCAACCAATGATCATGTTGAAAATGTCTCTACATCACCTAATGAGCTAGAGGACATATCTTAAAAATTTATTCTAAAGCATGATCAACATCTCTCACCAAAGTCTAGTAATGGTCCTTTCCAAGACATATTGACATCCTTCGACCTCATGATTGTTGATATTGAAGGAATATTCAACTCAGCACTTGATCCAAATTCATTCAAAGATCAAGAGGATATTGAGCCACTTCCTATTCCTAATGAAGATATCCAAGAACCCTTTGTAAGCAATCCATCCTTTGAAACTGACCCATGTCAAGAACTTGATCCAAAGCATGTCGAAAGCAATTATGAAATAATTCAAGATCAAGAAGTTGTATCCCCAAGCTACTACAATGATCTAATGGATACTCTCCTATATATACAAGATGATCATAGCCACATAACACATACTCCTCCATCTACCCATGCGAAGCTTTCTGTGGATGGACATGTAGATGATCTTCATTCAGAATAAGATTCTTTTACTCTTAATATTATTACACAAAAAGAGCAGGTTATTGATTCCTATAATCAAACTGAGTTGTCAACATTAGGATCAGATATATCCCAAATTCAAACTAAGGAAATCATGTATGAAAATATCAAACATTATCCACTCAAGGAAACAAGTCAGATAGAGCAGGATATTTTGAAGTCAGCAGAACAAAAAATTGAAATAACGTCATCTGTAGTGGTCATTTATCAAAGAATTCCTACTAAACAAGACATCTCAAAACAAGCAACATCAAGGAACAAAGGTGCTACTACCACCATACTGGGGGCAACTATGTCTCAAGAAAACATCAACATAGGGAGCATGAAGAGTCCTTATGATGAAACCAATGTCAATACTACAACCAACCATGTCATGAATCTTCATTCGCCCATCATCCCATCCAAAAATTGGGACCAACATCAAAAGAAATATTTGAATCAAAGAACAAAGAACGTTATCAAAGCAAAATAAGCTAAGAAGCATAATGGATAAATCAAATACACATGGATACCAAAAAATACAAAGAAAGATCATCCCTATCAAAATCCATTAGTCAAAGAAACTATGGGGAAAAATAAAAAAGGGAAAAGTATCCATCAAAGATGCCCACAAAGGGAAAGGGAAGCTTCTCAAGCGACGTACAAAGTATATCAAGCAGTTGGTCTTGATTCCACATACACTTTCATATCCACTCATCATTGCTCATCTTCCCAAGTTTGGAGAGTCAAAGTTTCCAAACTATCAACCAATCCATCTTTTATCCCTAAACACACTCCATCCATGCCTCCACACATGATATCCAATTCTCACATTAACCATGTATTGGCAACAACCCTTCATCATAAGGATTCAGAAAGCACTCTACCGTGATGTGCACACAAAGACAAAGTTAACTCCGGTAACAACAAGGCAGATCCGAAATCTCAAAAGTTGTATTCAAGTGCATGTATCTTGGCAAAGCAGCTTCTTCAAGCAGGATATCGATGACACATTATGGCAAAAGCATCTACATCGAAACCACTAGGTGGTTCAACATGAGCTTAAAGTCTTTCAAAAAATAAAAATAAATTTAAAAAATCAAAAAACATAAAAAATCCAAAAAAATACAAAAAATAAAATAAAATAAAAATCAGAAAAAGGATTGAAAAAAGTAAAGAAAAAAATTGTCCTCTAGTGAAAACCACTATAGTGGCGCTTTGGGTAGGTACCATGATGAAAACTTGGTAAACAAGCGTCGTGTGTAGAATCGAGCATCTGCGTGTGCTACTTTAGGTGAAAACATCTTATCACATCCATAATAAATCGAACATCCTATCCATAATAAATCCAATATCACATCCATAATAATTCTAGCATTTCATCCATATCATCCATATCATCCATAATAAATCCATTCATCCATGAACTATTTATCCATCTGCATCCATAGTCCAAATTATCTTGACCTTGATGAACTTTGGTGCATACTTTACACCTGCTTATGGTAAAAATCTTGACATGGGTCATTTTCATTGATCCTATACTACCTAGCATTATCTGAGCCATGAAGCACTATCCAAATGAGCATCCTTTGTTCGAACACCTTATCTTATCACAAGATAATCCATATCCATCCATCCACACACCTATCCAAGCATCCACCCATGGCATTCCATACATTGCTAGACATTGGGGGTAGATATTTGCATCTTGCTTTAGGAATAAATCTTGATCTATATCCTCCAACTTATGTGGTGATCCAAACATTGGCAAACATGAAATCAAATTGGTCAAAGCATTTGTGAGCCAAAAATCCATATCACTAGCCAACGACATATTTTGATGAGAACATGTTCTTTATCAAGCTTTATCTTTCATCGAACATCAATCCAAACAATCAATATCAGTCGCATCTAGTTTGCACTTCAATGTCATAATAAATCATTCAAACAACTTTTGTTCCAAACCAAGCTTCAACAATCCTGATCAATCAAATCCAATCAATCCATCATCTCAAGATATCCTTCCTAATCCTTGTATTGCTTAACACTATCCTTGCATTTTTGTGTATCCTCAACAATGTTATCACCAATCAATCCATCATCATCTTGGGACATCCTTCATAATCCTTGTGTTGCTTAACACTATCCTTGCATTGTTGTGTATCCTCAACAATGTTATCATCATCAATCCATCAATTTGATCAATCAACCTTAGCTTGGTTTTCAACAAAATCCCAAAACAGATCACTGATATTATCACACATATCCAAATCATCAAAATCATGAGAAAACCCAAAAAACATCCAAAATCATATCAAAATCCAAAAACACTCAAAAAGTTAGAAAAATGTCAAAAACTTGGTCATCCGAACTACATTGTCTTTGAACTTAAACGTAGGAAAGGCTAATCTTTGATCAGCCCCCAAGACATCAAAATCCAAAAACATTCATAAAAATCTCATCAAAGTCAAAACATTCAAATCAACCTAAAAATGCAAAGAAACAACCTCAAAGACATTTCAAAACATCAAAACATTCAAAAGGCCAAGAAATCCAAGTTAGATCTCATTTTAAGCTACTTGCTGATAGTGTCATCCATAATGGAATCAATCATCACACTCCTTTGGAAGACAAATAGAAACAAGTGCAACAATCAACAAAAACAAGCTTCAAACATAAAATCAAAAGCAAACTTCAAAATTTTAAATGCAAAATCAAAATCCTAATCATTTTCAAACATGTCAGTCAACCTTATATCAAAATCCTATCAAACAACTTATCAACCCATCATCATCCTATATAATGCATTTCCTAGGATATATCATTCTGACAATGGGCATCATTTTGGATATCACTTTGGATGCTTATCCTAAACAAAACAAATCCCCTTGGCTAGTGGTATGAAGAACATTGGCTTGTTTGTTTGCTTGATCTTTTCTTTTGATTTATCTTATTGTGCCCATTATGATGACCTCTCGATGATGTCTAAGAAAAACAATTTAGAGAGAAAGGAATGGGAAATGATCATTATCTTTTGTCTGTTGTGCTTGTTGGATGTTCTTGTAATATAACTTGGCAAATAATTGCTTTGTTAGGTGCATCCTAGCAAAGTTTTCATATGTTAGGTGTGAACAAGAATACTCTTGTCTATTTGTCGAGTCAAAGTCCATCACACTAGGTGCAATGCCATCCTAGTTCTTTATACCCTGATACATCGTGCCTATGTGTGTTATCAAACATAAGGTAATTAGCCCTTTTAAAATCCCAACTCCTCGGTAAGCAAATCATCATTATCATCATCATCTCTAATAAAGTTGGCTTGTTGGTGTCTCTTGTCATCATCTTATTTTCTTCTTACTTCCCTTCGCGCTAACATGGTACCATGATAGTTAATCATAAATCATCACCATTGCATCTATTCTACACCCACAAACCATCAACATACTGCATAGTGCATATCATATCATATAGAAAGCATTAATCATACCACATGCATTGCATCTCCATCATTGCATAATATAGATTGGTTATTCTAGGCATCTCATACACTATACATTTATCATCCACTATATAATCATAAAAGCATCATCATATCATATCACGTGCATCCATATCATCCATGTATCATCATATCATCCATTGAATATAAACATTATAATCATCTCATTTATATCATCAATAATGTAACTGTCATGGTACAGAATCAGGATCAAGTGTGTGTAATATATCAAAATAACCATGAGGCTACCCATGGCCGATGACTATCTATACATCATCAAATCTGTCTACATCAAATATTCGAGTTGAACTGATCTTGAACCTTTTTGTCACGAGATCGACCCTCAAATTGAACCTTTTCGCTCAATCTCTCGAGGAGGCAATATACCAGCGTAATTCTTCATTCGCTGGGGCAACAGTGGGGCATCCAAAAAAAATCAAAGAATTTTTGAATTTGGATCAAGACAGTTTATTCTTTGAACCAACATAGCAAGTACATTGCTTCAAAGAGGGGCAAAATGTAGACACGTAAAATGTACATGCACCTGATCCTGATTTTACTAACACCAGTTCATCCTAAATCATCTCTCTACTAATCATTTAATTAAATAATCTCTATTTAATTAAATTCATCACATTTCATCTCTTAATTAAATAAATCATTTTTTTATCTAATTAAGTCACCATCTCCTATTAATTAAATAAATCACTTTGTTTAATTAATCTTATAGTCCCTCTTTTAATTAAATAATTCATTTTATTTAATTAATCTCTAAAGTTATCTCATTTAAATTAAATAAATCTTTATTTGTTTAAAGCTAACACCAGCCTCTTTAATTAAATAAATCAAATCTTATTTAATTAAGTCTAAAATCATTTTCCTCTCATTTTGATTTAAATTAATCCAAAAATCTAAGTCAAAATGGTCAAATCAACTAATCCCTCATTAAATTAGTCAAATCTTGATTAATTTAATCATAATCACTCCAAACCTCTAGATTTTGCAACGTGCACAATTAAATCATTTATTTGATTTAATAATTCCCTATTTACTTTCAAAATGGCATCAAAAAGGGAATATTCCTCCAAGTTTGAAAATCTCCCCCCAAAAGAACTTGTCCTCCAACTTGGCATTTATGAACTCTTGCATGTCTCTTACATGTCTCTTACACAAGTCAACTTGCCATTAACTCTCTTCTTTCATTCCCCCTAAACATGTCATTTCATCAAATTCAAATTTCAAACTTACACATTAATCAAAATGTGCTCAAGCTTCCTCCATTCACATCTTGACAAGTGGCACTTTCCCATTGGATGTTGAATGATCCCACATTCATCCATTTTTCTCATTCCTTCATATTGTTCTTCTATTTATAGAAGGCTTCTCTTTGTATTTTGCATCCACAACTTAGAGCAAAGTTACTCTCTTCACATTGAGAGATAATTTTATCCATTTCATATCAAGTGTTCATCATTTTCATGGTTTCATAGCAAGATTATGTCAAAATTTCATCAAGGAGCTACAATCATCCACCAATCTTCATCAAATCTTATATAGGAGTTGGGAAAGGGCCAATTTCCACATCAAATTGGTACCAATTCCCCCATGGGATTGAGAGTTTTCATCTTAAAATAGGATTTCATTGCTTTCTTAGTTCATTTCTTCATTGTTTTTCCTATTTGAGCATTGCAAATGAATTTCATGGGGAATCCTTGTTCTTGCTTGCATTTGATCTAATATTGTGTTTGTTTCTTGTATTTGTGCAGGTATAGGATTGGGGTTCTACATAAAATTTTCCTTAGAAGCCTTTTGGCCCGAGCTCATGGAACCTATAACACCTCAACAAGACTTCTTTTCCATTGCTTACCAAAAATTTAAAGCAAAGAAAATAGTTGAACTGTCTCTCCGCAACATGTCCCCATCCCCTTCCAACACTCCTATCTTAGATGAAATAATGCTTCAACCCGAACAAGAACTTCCCAACCAAGCTCAACCAACACCTGAAACCTCCCCGACATCGTCCAAAAGACCACGAGACAATGATAACAACTTCGTCATGCCTCCTCACATAAAACAAGTTTACAAAGCAAAAGAGAAAGTGGATGAACAACCTTCCATGGTTCTTTCCGTTCCTCCCCCTCGGGAAGAAAAGAAACCTATGGTTGATCATCCTGCTCCTTCACAAAAACAACTTGAAAACAAAACCAAAAGAAACCAAGGAGCTAGGGAGCATAGGCGTAGATGTCGTGCCCTTGCTCACAAGTTACATGAAGAAGAAAATAAAGAAAATCACAATCCACACTTGACAGAAGCAATGCATGAAGACCCTCTTCCCCAACTACAACAAGTGGTACACCCTTCATTAGACATTATCATTTGTCCTCCTGTTGTGATTAATTTGGATGATGATGATGATATCGCTAAAATTGACGAAGAGGTGCATAATGATTTGAACACATTATTTTCCTCTTCCATGAGCTTAAATGAAAAATACCATACAAAGAGTGTAGCACCTAGTGATTCCCCTAGTTTGACACTTGCACTTGTCCCTTTGGCTAGTTGCTCACCCTTGGCCTATCATGAACGTGACTGGGAGGCAGATGGCTTGCTCGACGGTTGACTTTCATTTTCCTTACTAATCTTTTTGGCACTTTCTTTTTATTTTTCTTTTGTGTGTTTGCATGTGTGTAACGTGTCCCCCCATGATGTGTTGTTTGATGTTCTCTCTCTTTGTGACATTCCTCTATTTGTACCTTCATTCTTCTCTATGTCGTACATTGCTTTTCCTTTTTCTTTTGTCTTTTTCTGGTGTTTTCCTTTTGGGGATGATGCAAGGCATTGAGACATTCCATGTCTCTTTCATGTTGACCCAAAATTCTCTTTTCTTTTTCTTTTGTCTTTTTCTGGTGTTTTCCTTTTGAGGATGATGCAAGGCATTGAGACATTCCATGTCTCTTTCATGTTGACCCAAAATGCTCTTTTCTTTTTCTTTTGTCTTTTTCTTATGTTTTCCTTTTGGGGATGATGCAAGGCATTGAGACACCCCATGTCTCTCTCATATTGAACCAAAAGCTTTTCCATTTTCTTTCACTTTTTCATTTTCATCTAGCTTGTGTTTTCCTTTTGGGAATGATGCAAAGCATCGAGACATCCTATGTCTCTTCCATGTTTACCCAAAAGGTTCTTTCTTTTTCTTTGTTTTTTCTCTCTTTGTGTCTGTTGATGCCAAAATTTGACAAGGTAACAGTGTCTTATGGGAAACTTAGTTTATGGGGGACCTTTTGCACTAAACTGAGTGACCTTCAGATTTTTAGAGAAGCTGACTTCTTCTATAATGGGGGTTTGGAAAGGGAAAAGGAAACATATATAATAAAATAAAGTCAAACCTAAGGTGATGCGCCAAGACTTAATGATAGGAACGATAAATAATAGATCTAAGGGCCTGATTGGTATTTGTAGTGTTCCAAAAGAGCGAAAACTGAAGATTATAGCACAGACAATCCATTCATTGACATAAAATAACATTGCATACATTCCTACTACCAAGAAGAGTCATTAGACATGATCTAGACCAGTAAACTTGCATTCAATATATATAGAAGTTCTCAAATGAAATGTCCAGACAATAAAAGCTCAGTTTATAGTTTAATCAAATAGCATGAAAGAACAGAAAGGCCAAACAATTGGCACAGTCTAAAAGTATTTTGCAATAAAATAAAACAGTAATAAAAGGCCTAACGTCTTTTACTAAAACCAGTGTTTCTTCAAAATTTTGGACCCCTTTCTTACAACAGAGAAAAGTATATATAGCAGAAAAAAATCTCACCACTTCGGAGAGTAACAACATAAAATATTTTCCTATCCCTTGGCAATGATGCAGAAATAAGAATATTCCCCAAGCCATTGCAACATAAACAATTCAAAACCAAGCATCTGGTCATTCCAGGAACAAGTGTATCTTCTACAAGTGATGGCGATGGTCTTGGAAAGGTTAATCAGACAAGTGTCAACAACCTATGCAAATGATTATGACACATAGTGGACAATCGCAACATTTAGTTCTCTTGGTTGATCGCTAGAATACGGGATCCGCCAATTAGGCACATGGCAACATTTCGTTGCCCGTGTGAACTTTTATCTCTCGCCGCTGAAGACTTGTGCCAATGCTACATGTGTTGAATGTGTAGAGCACTAACCAATAGTGGAGGGAATGATCATTAGCTGGGTGCAAGAGAGACGCGTGGCAGCATTTTGTTGTCCGCAGTCGTTATTTTATCCTCATGCTAAAATCCTTGCGATGAGTAGACATGTAGCAAGAGTACATCGCAGACAATAATTGTGGGGCCCGCCAAAATTTTCAGGAGTGAGGGCTTCGTGCAACTCGAGAGGAGCTCAATGAGGAAGCAAGAAGGAATGATAAAAAATGGCTCGTAGCCATGACATGTGGAAGTATGGCGAGGATTCCCAAGATGCAAAAGGAAGGGAAACCCTCAGGTTGCGCAGAGCAGACACGTGGAGGGGGAAAGCAGACTTTTGATAAAAGGCTAAGTTGATTCCATGTGATGCACAAGCCAATACATAGAGGAAAATACACCTGAAGGGAGCTCGTTAAATACTTATTAACAACTTTTGGCGACTACCAAGGGAATTTCGCTTGAGGAACGAAGAACCCAAAATTTCTCTGGTTTATAGACCAGAGCGCCATTTCACTAGATAACAGAGCCAGAGATTGGAAAGAGCCACCTGTAGAGGCAACCATTCATCCTCAAATGACCTTACCATGTTGCACAAATTCTCCTATGCTCCGCTTAGATCAATAGTTTCTTTGTGGGGCAGTGCATTAGGTAAACCGGCCCCTGCTTCACAATGAAACAATAGCTATGCAAGCGGATGAATAAATCCCTTAATGTTGGTTGTGGTGGGAGGATGACTAAAAATTATGAAAGCATCTGAATCATTTTCCTTCTCTTCTATTCTTTCTGCAATCTGCTCAGCCATAGCAATAGAGCCATTTTTAAGGAACGGGGATGGCAAACCCATCGTGTTTAACTTGGAGAAACTCTCCCATATGTTTTCTAGTGTCTTGCTTATAGTAGTCGTGGCTGATTTAGTGCGCTGGAACGTAGAGTGGCAATGTATAAACTTATTTTCTGTCTAAGCAGCAACATCCCAATCTTCAATTCCTACCCTGGAGAGGTTTTCATCAGAGACTGATTATAGCTCGGTGAGCAGATCTTTTGCTTCCAAAACCTTTTCCAAGATAAACCGTGGGAACTGCTCAATCGTATCATGAGCATCCTAGCTTAGCTTTGATGCCTTGGTGATGAATGAAAGGGTAAGTTGTAGTGCTTGGCAGAAAGTCTTAATCTTTTCCCAGTGAGAGATGTACAACTTCCTAACCAATGGAATAATTTTTGGCTGTGTAGGAGAAAATAGGAGAGAGCTTTTAAGAGAAGCGATCTCTATGTCTTTTGAGTTAATGGCCTTAGCCAACTCTGCCCCTTTCTTTTTCTCAGATTCTAGTTGCTCTACAGAGCTACTCATTTCTTTATTCCAATTCTCCTTGGCTCAAGAGTGATTTGCTAAGTGCATGTCTAGAGAGGACTTTGTCTCTTGGAGCTCTTGTTCTAATTGAGCTTTTAGGCCCTCAAATTCAGCCTCTTTTTCTTGTATTTTCTACTCATATTTAGCTTTTTGGTGATCCAAAGCCTCATTCCTCAGTGCCATTCCTTGACTATACTCAAGGAAAAGTCATTCCAACTCTTCATTCTTTAGCCACAAATTCTACTCTGCCTCTTGATTCTTAGCCTGCAGCTCTTTTACCATGGCAGGGTCGATAGTCTGAATCTTCACAAACTCACCCTAAAGTCTATTCTTCTTATTCTCTGCTGCCAGTTCCCTTTCTATCATACATGCAACATCCTCCTCTAGGGATTTTTTTTTCTCCAAAAAATTAACTCTTTCCCTTACTGCTTTAAGTTGCTCATGTTTTTTCTTTAGTTGGCGACTAGTTTTAAGGAAGTTAGAAGTGACCACCAATTGTGTTTCGTCCATAATCTCAACCTTATTCTATGGTTGGGCCACCTTCATGTCAAGCCCTACCACATATATTTCATAGTCTTCTGGGTGCATCTCCCCATGAGGCTTGGTTACTCTCGAGTACATAGTTGCAAACTTCAGCTCTTGTCGGGTCTCATCATAAAGAGTCTATTTTTTTGGTTAAGCAAAAGCACTGTCATCCTTTTCCTTGCGCTTTTTCATTCTACTTGCACGTGCTTCCTTTTTGTAGTCAATCTGTGCCATACATTCAGCTGGCGACAAAACTAGTCGGCCTGCAAAAGGAGCACCAGAAGGTAGGGCATATGGACAGGTAACCCTGATAGGCACGTGCATCTTTTTCTGGAGAGTGATGGTTTGTGGGGAGAAGTGGGGCACATTCCAAAACTTGATTTGAGGACTAGTAGAAGGGATAGTCACTTGTCACGACTCAATTGGTGAATTAGCAGAAGGACTCATAGGCTAGAATGGTGAAGGAGTTGTCATTGTGGAGTCAGCCTGTTGTGATGGAAGAGGATCCACAACAATAGTGGAAGAAGGCATGCCAATAGGGGGCACACCTTCAGAAAGTGAGGCAAGGAGAGCTTGAGTAGCAGTAGCTAGTGTAAGGGTTTGTGGAGGAGTAAAGTCGGGTGGAGTAGTCTATGAGAATTAAGCGAAACCTCTTGCATATGTTGGATTAAAAGTGGGAAACAAAGGGCCAGTACTCATGGCAGGGATTGTCATTGAGGTAGGGGCAAATACCAAGGAATGAGAAGCAAGGGAAGAAGGAGAAATTTTTTCTTGTTGACTGGTTGATGGCGGCTCTAGAATCGTTAGCAACTCTTCCTCAGCCTCAAGCTCCTAGCTAGCTGCAAGCACCTATCTTTTAGTGGGTTCTTGTGAACCCTCTCCGATAATGGTCTCCGTACACTGCTATTTTGCAGGCGGGGTTTCCTGAGCTTCAATAGCTATTATTGTGTGTTGCTGTGGGACCTTGGCTACCTTAGCAGCCTAGGTGAGTGTATGTGAAGCCCTTGATACATTAAACTGCACATTCATGGCTACATATGCGAGTTGTCTGGAGCCTTTCTCCTTTGGCACGGAGGACGTAGAAGTTGTCGCTTCCTCTTCCTGCTCTCCGGACTCATCCTCTGGGTCATCGCTCTTATTGATGCTAGAGTCTGGGCTGAGGTGGTCATCATCCCTCCATTTTTCAAATTCCTTGTCCTTCTTCAAGCTCTCATAAGGAGCATCCAATTGCCCTGTTTCTTAGTGATACTCCTATAAAGCTTCTATCTTTTCATTAGTCCATTCCTCATCATTCTGCAACTTGTTGTACATGGTGCATTCCATGTGGAAATTATCTTTGTCCACCGCCACAGTAAAGTAGAACTTGTTCCATGGCCCTTTGTTATCTTGCGTGAGAATACGTGCCAATTCAACAAAATTTTCATCCTTGTCTTCCCGCGGGTTACACCACTTTTCCCAGTAAGGTCGAGGAACATGAGTAACTTTCATGTGCAGCTTTGGAAATTCATTGAAAGGGTTTTAATCCCACTTGTCACTTACCAAAACCAACCCTAAAGGAGCCAATTTATCTTGCAATAACTGATCCAAGTGAAGAATCCTTTTCTCTTGACTCTTTTGCTACTGTAGAAAGTAAAATCAATGATACACACCTGCCTATATATTTCAAGCACAAGAACCCTATCTGTGACGCAGGCTGGGAGAAGGAAGGGTTGACCAGTGAAGCTCTGCATCCAGAGAATTGTGAAATATGTTCCTAAGAACTAGTCACAAGCAAGAGTAAAACTCTGCATATATCTCGTCTGATCCTTGTTGAGCCAAATTATGTCACCTTCTCCTCATAAATCTTGCAAGACTTGAGTTAGAAAATAATCCAAAAATGCATAATAATCATATGACATGGAAAGAAAGGGCATCCACATGGATATTGGCTTTCTCTTACCCTTTTCATCAAAAATTGATGATTCAAAATACCTGCCAAAGAAATTATGGTTTTGGTGTAGGAACATGTGAACCAAGAAAGAGAGAAATCTAAACTTTCCCTCCGCGGGGTGATTTTTTATTTTCCGTATCATTTCCTCCACCATGAACTCAACGAAATCATACTAGAAGGTATCATGTTGTTTGCGAAATTGGAAGGCCGGTCCTAGTTGAAAGGTTTCCACCATCTCACCGGAGTCTCGACCGCACACAAAAGCTAGCATTGGCATGGCATCCTGCATATCCTCATGAAATGAACTGCACGACAACGAGATACTTGGCAGTTTAGCACCTAGGACTCCTTTCTTACCAATCTCCTCCATCAGGAAATTTGAGTTCTTTTTCATCGCCTTCCATGTTTTTTCTCCTTTACCAGGGTAAAAGGACTCAATTTTCTCTCTTCTTTTACTTGGGTCAGGGATGCATAGCATATGCCAAATGCCCTGTGGACTGATGTGAACTCTTAAGTTTTGGCCCTCAATGCAATGGGTGCTAGGGTTATAACGCTGAATGACAACATTAACTAACTCTGGGTAGTAATGTAGCAACGAGACCATGTATTGTGGAAGACCACTATACCAAACCTTCTTTGTTGTCAGTGTGTCTGTTTTAGGTGCCTTCAATCTTGCGCAGGTTGCTTCCCTTAAGGATTTAGGATTTTTTGCAAGTCGTGGGTCATAAATATTATCGGATTTCTCCTCAACCCTTTTCTTGTTTCTGCAATCTTTGGGCCTGCTCAGCTCTATTGTATACGCCCTCTTCGGCTTGCTTGGTATACTAGGCATAGCATATGCTAAATCCTCATAGACATACACATCTTCTGACAACTGTATTTCTGTAAACAACTCCTAACCAATCTCCTCCTGCATTTGCTGTGATGAACTCTCCAACATTTTTCTTTAGATGAAAAATTCTGCAGGTTCTGAACTCTTTGTAAATTTTATCCAGCTCTGGATATGCTAAAAAACTTCTTTGCACCTTAAGCCTTGGCATACTTGTAAAGACTTTGAACATTAAACCTTTTCATGCAATATTTGGCTATCTTTTCTCAAGGTGGTAGAGACAAGTGTGCTTTTTGTATTTAATTCAGCATGTACCGCTAATTGCTCGACTTGTGAAAAATGAATTACTTGCCATTTCGAGGTAGCAATAATTCATTATTGCGTTTGGAAACTATGTGATATGCTGTGATTCCCTTGAAACTTGAACCAGAAATTTTCCTTCTAACCTTGCGTTAGTATGTACTGATAATTAATATCCTAGACAGAATGATTAAGCCAAAGCAAACGATCATGACATGAAAAGATATGGATCCTGCCTTCGGCTTTGGGAAACGCCCGTGAGATGACACAATAGCTTATGTCCATGCAACTTATTGCCGATGAGAACCACCATTTTAAAGCTAATTAATTAGCTTTTATTAACCCAACACACATTGAAACATACCTCTGCAGATGCAACTGGTCAAGAAATGTGAGAAAATGCAGGCATGCCTTTCAAGTTGGCACTTGGCTATCATCACATTTACTCAAAATGGATTAGTATGTGTCTTCTCATTTTTTCTATAAATAGGCCACTAAGTAGATAAAAATCACAATTAGCATTTGAGCAGTTTTAACAATAGGTCATTGGCGTAGTCCTAAGCAAGTTTTCTCATAGGCTAGGTGGTAGGAAAGTTTCAGTATTAGTTAGAAGATAGAAACATAGTGTCACTCTTATAAGTCATAAACAACTTTTCTAGGGGAGATTTCCACTAGGCGATCGAAGAGAATGACCAAGAATAAACACTCCTTGGTTCTGGTAGCCATAAAATGGGTTCTAGGTAGGGATTGTATAGAGTACGAGGACAAATACCATGTGAATACTGATATCTGCTCACACTTTGTAGCATCAATGTTAGACATTGGTATCCCCAAGCCTTTAACTCTGAAGCTGGTCAAGGAAATATTTCCAAGAAAGTACTTGAATGGCCTAGGTGAGATTTTTTCTCACGTTGCATATGGGGTAGGCCTGCCAATAGCCAGTGACCTCCGTTGCTACATTGAGGAAGAAGCGGTAGTTGTATGGTTGTCATTTCTTATTGGATTCTACCTTCAGACGTGTGATGAGTATTAATAGAGGGTTACCCAGGCCTTGCACTTTCTATTCCATAGCTACAATGTAATACCATTCTATGATGTTGATTTGTATACCGACTTCAGGAACCTAGTATTCCCCCCACCAATGGCGGTTGTGCCAAATGATGTTGCTTCTGCTACTAAAGAACCTTCCGATGAAGACGTGGTCAGTGCTTCCATAGATGAAGCGGTAGACGCTGCCATAGATGCGTTAATTGCTTCCTCCCATGCTCTTGGATAAAACACCTTCCTGCTCCTAGATAAAATGCCCCCTAGTTTCTTTGTTTTTTGTTGTTGAATACACCACCTGCTTTATAGTTGTATATAAGCCTGAAAAAGGCTATAAATATAGCATATATGAAAGAATAGCTCGTATAGTCATATAATTTTTGGATTATGGCTTTCTTAGCCATTTTGCAATGTAAGAAACAAAAGAATATATATAAATCGACATATATCTTTATAAAAATCCATGGCTCTTTCTTCCATTCTGCATTTCTATTGTATGAGCTCTTTTATTAGCATATGTGTTCATTTTCCTTGCACATGAGTGTATTTATATGTAAAGCAACCCCATTGCTCTAGCCTCTACAATTATGGGTTATTTTCGTAGAAACACAAACCAATTTCAAAAAGACCAGCCAACACAAAGGGAAATAAAATAAAAGCATTATTCACATATGTACAAAAATAGAACTCGACACTTAATGGAACAATTTCAGATGAATCCCATTGACTAGGATTCCTAAGGGTTCATATTCCATAATTTCTAACTCAAAAGCGTTATGCTCCCTGCACCAAATGATTTTAAAGGGGCCCTCCCATAGGCTATCAAATTTACCATGCTAACCTAGCCTAGTAGCCCTTTTATCATATTTCAGTACTAAGTCTTCACACTTTAGGCCTTGGTCAGAAGCCTTCTTGTCAAACCATCGCTTGACCACTTGTTGGTAGTTTGTCATGGCTATTAGGGAATTCTCACTTTTTTCTTGTACTTCTAACAGTTCAACAAGTCGAACCTCCATGGCGCCAATTTGTTCTATCTCGAGAGATTTCAACAGTTGGAGCACTGGAATCTCCATAGATATAGGCAATAGTGCCTCTTTCTCGTATACCAACTCATAAGGCAAAGTATTAAGGACTTGCTTAGGAGTTATGCAGTTTGACCAAAGCATTGCTCAAAGGTTTTTATGCCATTCTCTTTGGTGTTCTGAACCAATTCTTTTAAGGAGTCAAACTAGGTTCTTGTTCGTTGACTTTGCTCGATCGTTTCCCTATGGGTATTAATTTGATGAGGTCTTAAGGAATATGCCATTTGTTAATGAAAAGTGACATACCTTTGCACCTAGGGAAGCTCTTGCATTATCATAAATGATAGTCTTCAGAGGACTGAACCTTGTCACTAGCTCTTTGAGGAAATCCACTATCTCTGTCTCTGTTGCGTTTTTAAGCAGAATGACCTCTATCCATCTCGTGAAGTAATCTGTGGCAGTCAAAATCCACTTGTTCCTGACACTAGAAGTGGGATTAATCATCCTGATGAAGTCCAGGCCCCATTGTGTAAACGGTTCATCTGCCACTATAGGTTTGAGAGACATTGTGGAATTCTTCCTTCTGTCAGTAAAGAACTAGCATTTTTTGCAAAATTTTACCAAAGAGTGGGAGTCGTTGAAAAGTGTGGGCCAGTAGTAACCTACGCACATGATTTTGATGGCGGTGGTCTTAGCGGAGAAGTGTTCGCTCGCGGTGCTATTGTGGAATGTGTCAAGGATTCTCTTCGCTTGCTCTGTAGTAATGCATCGCATGAGGAAACCATTGAAATTCCTTTTGAAAAGGACCCCTTCCACTAGCGTATATCCATAATTTTGCAGCTGATAGTATCTCCTCTTTTGGGAGGAAAGACCTGACGGATACTTTCCTATTTACATAAACCTCATTCTATCTGTTAGCCAACAACCCTTAGATTCTCGTTCATTTATCAGAACAAGCTTCGGTTGCTCCCCTTTGGTGAGTATCTCTTCATTTTGTGCCATGTATTCACACAGTCCTCTTCCTCTAGCAGTTCTAGTGGGTTTGATCTCAATGTCATATTGAAGGATCTTGGTGATCCAATTAGCTATTTTTTCTATGATTTATCCCTCCATGATATATTTGCACACACTGGAATGCACAACATAAACAAACACTTTGTTACAAGAAATTAGATGGCGAATATTTTTAAGTCCCTTCGCTATTTCAAAGGCTTGTCTTTCGATGAAATTATAATTCATCTCATATTCCTTCAGGGTCTGGGAGTAGAATGCCACTGGATGTTCTCCCTTTCCTTCATCATCCTTTTGGGTTAACATAGTAGCAATACTAGACTTGCTATTGAATATATACATTATAAAATCCTTAAATAAATCTAGATTATCCAGTACCAGAGCTGCAAAAATAGCGTCCTTGACCTTTTCAAAGGCTTCTCGAGCTTCGGTCATCCACTTGAATGCTTGATCCTTTTTAAGCATCAGGATGATTGGCTTAGTTATTCCCGCAAAGTCAGAAATAAACTTGCTAACAAAATTTAACTTTCCTAGGAAGGACCGAATGCCTTTCTTATTCACCGGAAGGGGAAGTTCCTTGATAACTTTCATCCATTCGAGGTCCATCAAAACTCCTTCCTTGGATACCCCATGTCCTAACATCTTGCCTTGCGGTACTTCGAATACGCATTTTTTTGGATTTAGGGAAACCCCGAACTCCTGAAATTTTTGAAAAACTATTTCCAAGTGGTCAAAATGATCATCCTTAGATTTAGAGAACATAGTAAGATCATCTAAATAAATTAGAATAAACTTATTGATTAGCTTGCTGAATGTGATGTCCATTGCCCGCTAGAATGTTGCCCTTGCGTTGGATAAACCAAAAAGAATTTTAGCATATGAAAATGTTCCCCACTTTGTAGTGAACGTAGTCTTGTGCTAATTCTCCTTCTTAACTTAGATCTAATTGTAACTGGAGAAGTTGTCCAACAGAGAAAAAATTTCTGATCCTACTACCGTTTGTAAGATTGACTCCATAGAAGGTAGCGAATAATTGTCCTTCAGGGATGCTTTGTTTAGGTCTCAGAAGTCCACACACAAGCGGATATCTCCATTCTTCTTATGTACCAAGACTAGATTAGATACCCAAGTACTACGCTTGATTGAGAAGACAATGTGCGACTCAATTAGTTTGATTAGCTCTTGCGCCATTAGTGCTTCAATTTTGGGATTCACTGGCCTCTAATTTTATCAGATTGGTTTTGCACCTTCTGTTAGCTCAATCGTATGTTGAATGATATCAGGATCATATCCCTCTAGATCATCATAGGACCAAGCCACTACTCCATATTGCTTGCACAAATTGATGAGTCTTTCTTTATCATGCTGCGGGACATCTTTCCCGACTCGAAGATTTTTTCCATCTGAGACCCGAAGGTCTACGTAATCACTTTTGTTTGCTACGAACTTCCTATCATTTTTTGCATCATCACAATCAATTTTTTTTTAAGAGTAACCAATCCTTTTGGAAGTTTGTTGGATTTGAGCTGCATAATTTTTCCTTCATAACCTCGGCGATCTTTGGTTGAAGTTGATCGGTGAATTCCCCCAACTGTTGGATGAATGAGGTGATGTGTTCATCACTTTCAAAAACCTACCAAATTTGATCATTGTCAGGAATCACCAATCAGAATATTACACGTACAGAGTTTTCATTATGCATAAGATCAGAGGCAGGATCAAATTGAGCACCAATCACCATCATGCGGTCTATGTCACCATTTTGTCTTCAAGGAATAGTCTAGATATTGAAGGCTTCAAAACTCTCAACTAGGTCCCAAACTCGGTGCGGACATTCCTTGCCGTGGAAACTTTTTGGACTTGGTTGATTACTAGTTCAAAATCTCTGAACACCATTAATTGCTTAATGCCCATTCGCTCCGCAAGGCTTAAACCTTGAACTAATCCTTCATATTCGGCCTCATTGTTTGAACAAGTGAAATGAAAGCAAAAAGACCTTAGCATTTTTTCATCTTGTGGGGATATTAAACATATCCTCGCTTCGGTGCCTACTTTACATCTTGCTCCATCAAAGTACAACATCCATAGCTCATTTTCTTGGCTACCTTCAAACTCTTTGGCAACCTTCGGGAGCACTTGTTCTTCATCATAAATTACATAGGTGCCCAATCCTGTAGCATGATAATGTTCGAAAGGGTCACTGTCCATGTGTTCACTCAATAGAGCATCCTCTTGGTCATCCCGGTCTCCACTCACCTTTTCTTCCTCTAGTAATTCAACGCAATACATTTCATGCTTGGTGATAGAGGTATGCATGGCTTCAAAATTGATCAAGGCTTCATCCACTACATGTTTAGAATGCAAAGCCTCTAATTCTATCTTCATTTTTGCACCATGCTTGGTTTTGAGAATCAGATGTGACCAATCCAAGGATAGGTATCTGCCCACTTTTGAAGTAAATTCTCGGGATAGACAAAGATCGAACATGGGAGGAACATCTATGATCACAGTATCTTGTGGCACTGTGATACTAGGGCAAGTAAATGGAGTTAAAGGATGTGCCTTGATGACACCTATGGTTTCAACTTTGTTCCCATCAAGCTACATTACTCCCCTTTTCATAGGTTCATAGCTTAGTCCTAAAGCTTTAGCTATCTGTTTAGGCATAATTGTGGTGCTAGCGCCAGAATCAATCATAGCATTGTGCAATAACTTCTTTCCTATGATGAGAGTTAAAAAGAAGGGTTGGGGCTTCAACTTATCTCTAACTCCGATAGGGGATTCTTTTGTACTTTTCGTAAGGAATTTAGCCAGCGGTAGTTGATTAACCATCTTTGCATTGGCTAATTGCTCTGTTGGCGCTACGTTGACCTCTTCTTGAAGCGCCTTCTGTAATAGAATTTTTTGCTTTGGGATAGCTAGAATGTCCCATAGAGACACATTAGCGGATGATTTCTTCAATTGTTGTACCACATTAAAAGGTGACAAACTCAGAGGTTTCTGCTCCTTGACTCTTGTTATAATAATTTTCTTCAGTGGTTGAGATGGTAGTGGGGTGGTGGAAGTGCTAGGAATTTGATCGGAAGCATCTTTAAGTTGTGGGTTGGCTAGATGCGAAAAAAATGACTCACCGGTAAATCTCCTTTTTGAGTGTGTGTTATAATCATATTGCACTTGTGGTGTTTTGGATATGGACGTATCCTTAACAAACACCATTTCTTCTTCCTCCATCCATGAGAAGAGCATGTGATCAAGAGTGATGTCAGATTCCTGTTCTAGAGACATCCCTTGCATTTGCGTGGTAAGAACCACACTCTCCATTTGTGGCAAGGCATATACATAACCTCCATGGTCTGGCATCACACCTTGGCTACATTGTTCTGCCATCTTTTGTTGTAAGTTGTCACATAGACAATTCTAGGGCATATGCACATCGCTGCAAGGGAAACACCACAGATTGATGTCATCAATGAGGTTGTTCCACCCCACGATTAATTCCCTACTCGATCTTGGTGAAGCGCTCATCAGTGGAGTAGGCACCAACACCATTTGGTTGATCATCAGAGCTGGTGAATTAGTGCGGGAACCACCTTGGTACTGATTTTGCTGATGAGGGTCGTCTGCCTTGATAATTTTGATAGGCAGGCTTCAGAGGCATTGATTGGTTTCGCTTGAGGGTGGTTATGTCATTTTCCATAGTCCACAAAATTTCTTTAAGATCCCTCATTTCATCTTTGGAAGAACTAGATGTAGAGGCTACATTTTGTGGTGCTGCCGCTTATGTGTACATTGACTGGGGAGTTGCAGGCACGCTAGTTGATGTGACTTCCTGTGCATGAATCGATATTTGAGGGAATATCAACATAATAGGTCAAGGAGGCAACTTTCAACAATCTATCAAATGATTCTCGGCTTTCACAGTGACATCGTAAGCATCTAGTAGAGTAGCTCCTCCCAAAGACTTGATCATCATAGAAATGTCAAGATTGATGGACTTCAGATAAAATATGAATGCCAACTTAGAATTTGGGTGTATAGTAACAGGGATCCTCTGCCAATTTGTGTGGAATCAGGCATTAAAGTCCATCAGAACTTCCTGAGGAGCTTGTTTTATGACAGATAGTTGATAATATAGTGAAGAGCAATATCCATCATTTGAGGACCTCTCATAGAAAAAATCTTCGAGCTTTTCCTAGGTGCGAATAGTGCTAGGTGACAGTGTTCGGTACCAATCTAGTGCCTTGCCTTTAAAAGATGCAGCGAGAAGCCTTAGAGCTACATTTTGAGTTGTGATCCCGTGCACCAGACACACGTCCACCACATCTTGTAGATGTTTTGCGGGTGTTCTTGAGCCATCTCCAGTAAACTTGGGTATAGCTTTCATAGCTCAAACGGGGATAGCACCCCAGATAGCAGGTGCTACTAGGGCTGCTAGGGGACTTCCGGTGTCCCATGCCACGTAATTTCTGTTGGTAGTTAGCAACATGGTTAGAGGAATGGGTAGTGGGAGTGGAATGGTTACCAACTAATTTGTGGCCTATACTGTTCCTAGTGGAGGTACTAGTAAACTGGGGTTTCTTGCGGTTTGGGATCTAGTTACAAGACGATGGCTCAGACACCCTTCTAAAGTGAAAATTCATTTAAGCTCTGTCCCACCGGGTGTGCCAGAAAAAAGAATAAACTTTTGATGCTAAAATTTGACAAGGTAACAATATCTTATGGGAAACTCAGTTTATGGGGGACCTTTTGCGCTAAATTGAGTGACCTCCAAATTTTTAGAGAAGTCGACTTTTTCTATAATGGGGGTTTGGAAAGGGAAAATGAAACATATATAATAAAATAAAGTCTAACCTAAGGTGATGCACCAAGACTTAATGATAGGCACGATAAATCATAGATCTAAGGGCCTGATTGGTATTTGTAGTGTTCCAAAAGAGCAAAAACTTAAGATTATAGCATAGACAATCCATTTATTGACATAAAATAACATTGCATACATTCCTACTACCAAGAAGAGTCATTAGACATGATCTAGACCAGTAAAATTGCATTCAATATATATATAAGTTCTCAAATGAAATGTCCAGACAATAAAAGCACAATTTACAGTTTAATCAAATAGCATGAAAGAACAAAAAGGCCAAACAATTGGCACAGTCTAAAAGTATTTTGCAATAAAATAAAATAGTAATAAAAGGCCTGTCATCTTTTACTAAAACCAGTGTTTCTTCAAAATTTTGGACCCCTTTCTTACAACAGAGAAAAGTATATATAGCAGAAAAAACTCCCACTGCTTTGGAGAGCAACAACAAAAAAGATTTCCCTATCCCTTGGCAATGATGCAGAAATAAGAATATTCCCCAAGCCATTGCAACATAAACGATTTGAAACCAAGCATCTGGTCATTCCAAGCATAGGTACATCTTCTAAAAATGATGGTGGTGGTCCCAACAAGGTTAATCAGAAAAGTGTCAACATCCCGTGCAAATGATTATGACACGCGATGGCTAATCGCAACATTTGGTTCACTTAGTTGATCACCCAAATACGAGATCCACCGATTAGGAACGTGGTAGCATTTCGCTACCTGTGTGAACTTTTATCTCTCACCATTGAAGAATTGTACCAATGCTAGATGTGTTGAATGGGCAGAGCACTAACCAATAGTGGAGGGAACGATCATCAATCAGGCGCAAGAGAGACACGTGACAACATTTCGCTGCCTGCAGTCATTTTTTCATCCTCATGCTAAAAGACTTGTGAAGAGTAGACACGTAGCAAGAGTACACCATAGAAAATAATTGTGGGGCCTGCCAAACTCTTCGGGAGTGAGGAATTTGTGGCACTCGACGGAGCCCGATGAGGAAGCAAGAAGGAATGATAAAAAATGGCCCACAACCATGACACATGGAAGTATGGCGGGGATTCCCGAGATGTGAAAGGAAGGGAAACCCTCGGGTTGTGTAGAGTAGACATGTGGAGGGGGAAAGAAAACTTTTGATAAAAGGATAAGTTGATTCTCTACGATGCATGGGCCGATACATAGAGGAAAATACACCCGAAGGGAGCTCATTAAATACTTATTAACAATGTCCTTCCAGTTCTATGTATTTGGGGGATGATGACAGTTCTGAGCTCCTTAAAAATATTGCAAGAATGAACATACTGACCCCAAATCCATAGATCCCTTATGTGTTTGGTGTTTTCCTTTTGAGGGCAGCCCCTTCCTTTCTTTTTTTTTCCTTTTCTTCACATGAAGTAGCCTTACTTGGAGACATATGACTTGGCATAAGGGCTTTCCAAGTTGGCTCTCATGTCTTCTTCCTTGTTTTCATTTTTCATTTGCTAATTTAAAGTACTTTCTCACATAATAGTGTGTAGCAATTCCTTTAAAGTGGGGGCATACATTGGAATCATTCATTTGCATTTTCCTTTTTTCTTGGTTCTTAGTGCAGCCTTGTTACTTCATATGATGTATTTTGTCACTTTGTGGATGACATTGGGTGTGATGTCTTTCATGAGTGTGATCTATATTAGCATATTACATTCCTCTTGGTGGCTTGATGCGACACATTGCATCCCCTAAGTTGTGAATTTTCTATTCTTTGATTAGTCCTCTCTTGGAGATATTAGACACAATGTTCCTAAGTTAAAGACCTCGCATGAACTAACCAAGACTCCTTTGAAAATTCTTTGCATGATTACATTTTGCATTTGTTATATGGCCACCTTGCATAACATAACTTGCATGTCTGTGGTGCCCTCATGTTTGTTCATGAGCTCCAAGCATATGAAGTTTTTCTTGTCTCATTAAGCTCGAAATGCCATTTTCTTTTGTGGCACCTTATTAAATTTATCAGGAGGTATAACTTTGGTATGGTTGAGCATGAAGCCTATTCTGAGGCATGACTTTCCCCATAGCCATCTATATGTGTGTGAGTGCATACCAACCATGAGTGTATATTTCTCACCTTTTGGGCCTTCTCACTCAGCGGAAAACCATGAGTTTCATCACCTCAAAGTGAGTATACGTTTATTTTTCTGGAAAAACAACCTAGATATGATCCACAATGAGATGGACAATCGATCAAAACTTGATCTAACTCTCCTTTTCCTTCTCCTTCTCTCCATCTTCATTTACATCATTATCATGTGTGTTTCTTTGTGCTCATGTTTAGTTTTCCATGGGATCTTCATCTTGGGGGCTTAATCATCCCTCTTGATCGTTGTTGTCTCATCTTGCTAGCATTAGTTCATTGAAACCCCTCTTGATTGTGTGTGGGTCTACTTTAGTGTGAGTTTGAAGTAGATTCATCCTCTCACTAAAGTGGGGGCTAAATGTGGACATGGAAAAAGTAACCCTTCTACTTTTCCCTCCTGTTTAGGCCCTCCTTGTGATTTTAGCTTTATTTTTCCTTGATTCAATGTTGTAATGTGGTCAACACATTCACATTAGGTCTTGGGTCCTTGTGAATCATTAAGAACTCTATGATGTTTTGTAAAAGTATTGTAACACATTTTCACACTTTCTAGGACATTATTAATATAATTCACCTAAATAACCTCTTTTTATCACTTATCAAGCCTTATTTCAAAGTGTTGTAAAGAGTTGTAACAAACTTTCATGCTTTTCTAGGCTTGTCATCAATAATTTGACCCTTTCTTATGTTTAAATGACCCCTTAATACACTTTTCAGCCCTACTTAAGTGTGTTTCAAAGAATAATCTCACTAAACATCATTAAATACATTTTAATTCATGACACCCATTAAAATTGACCTGGTGGGACCAAGTTGCCACCTGGGGTGACTTAGTCCCACTTGGCACAAAAATAAAAATTATTTCAAAATTCTGGTGGGATATTATTCTCTTGACCTTGAGGTGGACCTGTGATGTGTTATTTTTGAGAAATTTTGTAAAATCAAGTATAAATAAAGGGTTTTACTCTCATTTTCACCCCCAATACATTCATACATTCATTCACTCTCTAATTAATTCACTTAATCATTCTCAAGCATTCTAGGAATTATCAAGTCTACATTCATTGGAGCATCTACTTGCATATCTTAAGATTTATACATCAAGGGTTTGGTGAATTGTAGCATTTCATGTTGTTAATTCATCATTCTCTTTCCATTTCATTTCATTTTCAAGGGTTTGATTACCAAACTGGGGTTTGACCAAGGAAAACCCTTATTCAGTAACCCTTAACCCTTTTCCCCCTCTTTGCATGTGTGTTTTGTAGGTCTTGTATGCAGATTTGTCAAAGAGAAAGGTGTTAAAAGGTGTCATCAATTCATCAAATTCTTTCAAAGTCAACAAACCCTAAAAGAAGCTTGGAGATCACCTATAGACCGAATTCTGTAGATTCAGATCTGGACACCTGTCAGGAACCCAGTGGAGACAGAGCTACAAATTGCATCTTTGAAATTCCCAAAATATGAAGGTGGACTAAGTCACCATCAGTGGTGAATTAGTCCCACTACTAGGCCTAACAAGTGTTTTCAATATTTTTGGATACCCTTTTGGTGAAACTTGTTCCCACATAATTTCCCCAAAACAAGACTTAGTCGCCCAGCTTGGAGTAAGTGTCCTAGTTGGCTTAATAGTAAATTCTTTAGGATTCCAGAGCCTTTCTGCATCACATTCCAGTTTCCAAGTGCACCTCTCTAGCCTTTTTCATTTCTGTTATTGTTTGTTTGCATTCTTAGGTCATTTTGCATACAACACTGTGTTTTCAAACATCTTGCATTTTATTAGTTTTGCATTAATAATAAACATCTTTTATCAATTTATTGCATTTAGGACATTACATTTAGGCATATTTCATTCATACTTGCATTAGTTTTGAGTGGGACATTGCACATGTTGGCCTACCTCTCTCCTTTTAGGTGAAAAACCTTAGAAGTGTTAGGGAGTCTTGTGGTGCCAAAATATTTGTCCACAAAGTGGTAGGAGTAGAATAACTATTTTTGACTAATTTTCATACACCAAAACTAGGAGAGTTAAGGTGTCCTTCCATTCTCATCTTCCAGTAGGAGTAATTAGTCCCATCCAACCTAGGACCCTTGTATGAACCATCATGTGCCATCCTAGATCTTTTCCTCAAGCAGTTAAGCTTCTAAAGAGGAACTTAACTTTGATTCCAATTGTTGAACACTTCCAGAGACTAACAGGGGAGTGAATCATTCTACACAAAAACTTAACCCCTTCCAAAACATAAAAATTTAAGTCCAACTCAAACTCTTTAACCAGATAAAGATAGAACTTCAAGTAGAATAGTAACAGAGAAGATTATAGCAATTAGAATCTTTAAAACTTTTAGAAAACTTAACCAATGAAGGATATAGCAGTAAACAAACTAGTAGTAGAGAGAATGAAATATAGAAAAAACACATGCACAAGGAGGCACCAGATTTACGTGGAAAACCCAATGAGGGAAAAACCACGGTGAGAGTAAAATCACAATATAAGGCTCACTACCAAAAAGACTTGCCGGAAGGCTCATTGCCTAAGGCAAGATACAAATAGGACTTGCAAGACTAAAGTACCAACCAACTCTAGGTGCAAGATATAGATACTTGATGAGATTCACTATCTCAAAGTGGGATACAAAATGTTTTAAAGATAATTACAATGATTTCCAACACAACACTTTGTTGACTAAGACATTATAGCACAATTTGAACTTTACTTTCTCAATATTCAACATCGTCTCTGCCAAATATTCAATATGATTCACACACACACTTCATAATTGTAAAATACTCCATTCATGTTTCATTTGAAATGATCTTACATTTATATCCACTACAACACTTCAATTCTTCAATTAGGTTAGACAGGAAGAGAATAAAAAATGAATGTAACTTGTTGGCCACGAAAAACATAATGCAATCCTATATGAGGATATAGAGGATGAAAAAAATCTTATCTCTTCTTTCAATGTGATCCAAAATGATTTACACGCAAGTGCACATTAACCTAAGTTGGTATCAAGGAAACGTGTGGATGAAACATTGAAGCACACACCTAGTCGGCTCATAAACACTCTTTCACTTGAATTTACTTGATGTGGTCCCAAACAGGATAGGTCAAGACCCAAATATATCATGAAACATCTTCCATTGTTGGCATAGACCCCCAAGCATGTAGCATAAGTAAAGGAATAGGCCCTGTGAGATAGATATCCACAAATAACCAAAAAAGCCAGCTCAAGACACAATTTAGCACCAAAGTGACCAATTTGCAACATGCAAATCACATAGGGATGTTCCTTGAACATCCAAAATTACTTCCATACTCTTCTTTCATACTATCATGCCAACACCAGCCACCACAAATCAAACAGGTATAAAGAACACTATTTAGGAAACACAAGATGCACAACTAGATGATGTAGCACTTGCATAACAACATGTGAACCATTTCAGCATATGATATTGGAACTAAGACATTGCACAAATATTGTGACCACATTCACCAAGCTACAAGAGCATAGACATCAATGTGGATAAATGTGGATCATTTCTCAGGCCAGTCCAAACAACTAGCAACACTGCTGGAGGCTTTTGCAATTCATAAGAACCTCCTTGGAAAAATAGGTGACTTGAAAATATAGGAGTGCAACATACACAAAGCAAGTTAACATTGAATATCAAACCACAAGACCAAAACTGCAACAATGGAGGAATGTGAAGCAATATCCCATACACTCTTCAATACAACTTCTTGAACTAGAAAAAATTGACCAACTTGTAGAGACCAAAACTTCCCTTCCACAACACATATATTATTAGGAACATTAGGAGAGGGAAAGAGACATAATTTAGACCTTCAACAACATATCCCCATCATTAGTCATTTTTCTAATCCTCATCCAAATATATCATTGTTCATAATAATGAAACATCATGTGAGAAACATCAATCCTTCTTTGATTGGGCATGACATCCAACCATGAACTTCTACAACTCTTCTCTTCTTTTATAAGGCATGGCATCCAACCATGGAATTTTTCACCAATGTTAGCCAAAGATGAGTATAGCAGAGGCAACCAATGCCAAGGCCTAATTACATATTAATCAAGTGTTGACTTCAATTACAATTAGCTCCTTAGTGATAACATCAATGGCAACCATCAATGTTGACACCAATGACAACAACTACCAACAATAACCCCTACTAAAATATCATTACTCACATATGAGAGAAATGGTGACTACACATTTAAACAAAATATAACTAAACATAAGGAGAGGATGAGAACCTAAAATAATGACATAGAAAAATGTACTCCTTGTACAACATACTTTAACACACCAACCTACTAATTTATTGAAAGAATGGTCATAGATCAAAATAGTAATAATGAAAACTAGAAAAAATAATCAAATCATAGAGAGGGGTGAGAAGATCAACCTATTTGTCCATTGAGGAATTCAAGAGAAAAAGAAGAAACTAGAAAATTGGAAAATGGGAGAACATGATCCACTCACATGAAATCCCTCAAATTCTAGTTTTTGAGTTCACTTTATCACTGTGTGCAAGGATATTGGGAGATGAGAGAAAATGAGGGGTACAAATACAAAGGTGAAAACGAAATGAGGCAAAAACAAAATATAAACCATGGGAAGACCTACCCACGCACAAGATTAAATGCATATAGTAAAAGATGGGAATTATACTTTGGAGAGGATTTGTTTCCAAGTACCTATTGGGGTCCATGACCTAAAAGGTGTCAACTTTAAAAATGATGGATATGAGAAAAATAAGTTTTAGGATCCATGAAGGTTCTAGGACTTAAAAGGGTTCTAGGGTTTTTTAGAACTCTAAGACCTTACGGGGTTTTGAGATTCCTTGGAACTCTAGGACCTATTACAAAAGAGACAAAAACTCACTAAGGGGGAAATAAACAAGACTTATACTAACAAGTAAACTACAATGAATAAAACTAACAAAAGAGAAAAATATGAAAATGGGGTCCCCAACTTTTGCTAAGTAAAATTGATGGGTTGTGTATGTAAGGCATAACAAAAATAAGTGAAGCATCTTTGATTTGCTAATAATAGTATGCTTTAGTGAATTTTGTGAGAGTTTTGAATGGACCAAATTGGAGCACCAAAATTCAATGGATGGACTCCTAATTTGGGAGTTACATACTATTCATAGAAGTTGTGAATTCATGAGGATGGCGCTAGAATTTGAACCATGTATTTAGGCATCCAAATTATGTATTTAGTTCTAGCCCATGGTATTAGAAACCAAATTTTGATTGTTTCATAGATTTCCCTTGGCTTATATATTGGATTCTTGGGATGGAGTTTATACATGGTGAGTTTGGAGTGAGGTTATGCTATCAAATTGACTCTAGACACAAAGTTAATGATCTCTTATAATTTATAGTGAGAACAATTATTTTTGAGTGAATTGTAATTCTATAATAAGATTAACACATTAAGTGATCTATAGAGGATATATTTTTCCAAAATGGTTTTCCTAGGGTATATCTTGTGGCATGAATTATTTAGCTATTGACTATTATGTAAATATTAACTTAAAAAATTATTTACTCATAGGAGTTATCTAGTCTCATTTTATTTAGTACCAGAGCTTGGTATTGGCCTAAAGAAGGGGACTCTCTCCTTGTGTATTATTCCCTTTTAAAGTGGAAGTCATAGTACTAGGTCTTTGACCAATAACATCCATAAGGATATACATAGTTGACTTGTGGCTATAATAATCCTTAATAAAGTTGTTTATGAGTCTACAAGTATAATTATAGTGTGATAAGATATCCTCATTTGGATTATGATATCTTAATATTATAATGCTACCTATATAGGAGGTGGTGAGTATTAGTTAATCATTATATTATAAATTATGTCCTTATTGATTTCTTTTGGAGGTTTTCTCCCTCAAAATGGTCTATATTATCAAGTATTTATATCATATATATTCTATTATATTATTCTCTTGTCTAAGTAATTTCATTACAAGTGGTATCAGAGCACAATGTTGGCATCTAAAGGAAATAAATGAGGTAGTTTTTTTATTTAGGAGGTTAGATTGTGAGGTGCATAATTATTTCAATATAGTGGTGTTTTTTAAATAAGGGTTTATCAAGGATATATTGAAGCTACTATAGTTCATATTTAAGACCTTTTGAATTATTTTTGAAGGAGTTATTATGAAATTAGGATTTTCACCAAATTTCCTCCCAATACTATAAATAAATGAATTTTTGGGATACTTTTTAAGTGAGTTCCAAGCAAAATTAAGTTAAAATAAAAAATCAAAATTTTGATTTATTTTGAGTGACTTATTTCCAAGACATTTGGGAAGCATGTCATTATGGGGCTTTTTAGTAGGAATTTTTTTCTTTCTAAAATTAGGTAAAACATCTAAAAGGGTGTTCTAATGGAGGATGATTTCGAAAAGATAAAAAGGCACCAAAGGCTAATTATATATATAACAAACATTTATAAGGAAATTCAACAAAACATATTGCAAACTAGGTGTGTTACATCCAATCAAATTGAAGAAAGCATTAAGTAATATTAGAAAGGGAAAGGGATACCTTCCATGATGTAATATATAAATACAAGGATTAGAAGATAAGGTAGAAGAAGTGTGTGAAATAGTATTTGAATATAGTTATAAAGAGAGTTAGAATGATATAAATAGAAGTGTATAAATATAGCAATATATAGATAAGAAAACTATAGAAATGAAGAGGTGTGTACTTAAGAAGAATTTTTTAATAGATTGATGGATTCTAATATAGCATGTATAGATATTACAAGTCAATATAATGGATATAAAATATGTTATGATGTACGATATATGTATGAATAGTCTATGGATGTATGTTTTATTTATTTTTGTATGCTATATTCTATTGAATCCTTCTATAATCCACCAAACATTTAGTAAACCTAATATTATCCCTTTATTTGGTTGTAAATACAACAATTAATAAACTTAGGTTCAAATTTTTGGCCTACACTCATTTCTAACAACATTTGGTTTTTTTGTCAGGACCTCGATAGAGTGATAAGCAAAAAATGAGAACAAATAATAAATCATTTATGATGGAAAATAAATAAATTACAAAGGTTTAAAATGAGGAAAGAACTAATTTTTATGGTTTATAAAAAATTCCCTTAGGTCTTAGCCTCATGAGAGGGAGCCAAGCACCTAGGAGACAACAATTGGATATATGGGAATCTAAAGAGAAACTTGAAAATTTGTAAAATTTAAGGAAGGTATTATTTGATCCATTAGAGATGGATAAAAGGATTAACAAAACTCCAAATCAAAACCACTAATGAAAAAAGGGAGTAGAAAGAAGTAATTATATTTTTTTTAATAGACTCAGATGATAGTATAATTGAGCAATGAGGAAGAAAAGAGAAATAGAAGAAAAAGAAAACAGTTAGAGATTTGGCGACACTGGCTCCCCTCCACAACACACACTTCTCGGGACCACCAAATCTCAAAATCTTGAAGATCTGGAGATCCTAAGGATTTTTCTATTTTTACTTTGAATAGTGCAAATGTGGGGTGGCTTCAGAACAACCGTTCTTACACCAACAAGCATTAATGATTTTTGGTAACTAAACAATTTTGGCTCTTAGTAACAAACTAAGAACACCCAACCGTATACACTTAAGGCACGGTACTAGGTGCAATATGTTATACAATGCCAGATAGAAGGTACTTTCTCATGATTTCCCAACCTTTAATATAGCCTATCGGTAAATGTGCTTGCAAGAAATTTCCTATGAGTTTCCCATTGTGGGGTGTGTCTCATAGTAAGTCCTCTCTCAAGGATGACACAAAGCATAAAAGTGTACTTAAGTATTTGTCTTCACCCAAGATCACATGAAGTGCAAGGGGATTGGATACATACTATTAGTGCACACAAACAAGATCACACAATTCAAGCACTTCTTCATTTTATCCTTCAAAGAAATGATGAATTCATTTTAAAGCACCTAGCTAAGTGTGAGTTTGTCTTATTCAATTTTAGCCCACAAAGCAATGTCTAATAAGTTCTTAATGTTTAATTTTAGTCCAACTTTGACAAAGTTTGAGTTGATTGTTAATTTTAAGCCCAAAGAAATGCTAGTTGGTCCTAAAATAGAAAATGAAAAGCAGAATTGGAAAGCCCAAGCTATTACAATGAGCATTAAAAAATGCTTTTAGTTTTCCAAGTCAATATTCTTCCTCTTCCTGCAAAGGTGACGTTGGGAAACAAAGGTGATGCTCTACAACTAACAAAGGCGACAATGAAAGAAAAAGTAGTGGTTTGGTAAAATGCAAAGGTGGCGCTTTGCAGAAGACAGAGAGCACAAATGCAACGCAATATCAGACACGACACTATGTCCAAAAATAGAATTAAGCAGAAAGTCAAGCAAACAGAAGCGACACTATAGCAAAGGCCACACAACAGTAATGTTCAAAGGTGACGTGACATGGAAAAGCCAACATTAGAAACAAAGGCAGTGCTCTACATGCACGAAAAGACAACGCTAAAAACAAAGGTGGCACTATATGAAGCAAGGGTGGCGTCGCCTTCTTGTAGCTGTAAAAATATCAATTTTCAAGTCAATTTGTCAAAATAAAAAGGTTACCCTCCTTCTAGTGCCAAAATGTGAACACCAAATCTGCAGTTAGCTAACACAAGACCAAAAACAATAGTTAATCATGTTAGAAACAAAAATCAAGTATTCCCTATGAGATTCTTAGCTAAATCAAGAAGAAAACATGAAAATGAGAGCATAAATAAATCAAAGATAACATGCAATCAACTTAAAATAGCTAAACCTTCATCTCATAGGGGGAGTGGTGCTTCTTTGATGTGGAAATAAGCCCTTTCCCAATCCATTTGATAAGCTCCAATGATATAGTTGATCCAAGTGCCTAAAATGGTGAAACACGCTTCAAATGTGATGAGAATAGTGAATGCTATGAGTGAAAATGCCTATAGTAAGAATGCTTCAAGTTGTGGATCCATATTGTGTAGAGAATGCCTCTACTTATATGACTCAAGGGTTGAAGAATGAGAGAAATTGGTGAATGTGGGATAAAAGGGGAGCCAATAGGAATGTGACACTTGTCACAATTCTATTGGATGAGGGTGGAGCACATTTTGGGGAATGTGTAGATTAAAGGAGATGTAAGATGAATAAATGAGAATGGTTGAGGATTTGAAAGGTTGTAAGAATAAGTAAATGAATATGGTTGAAGATGTGAGAGGATGTAAGAAGAATAAATGAGAATGGAAGATGAATTAATGAATGTGTAAGAGGTTATTTAAAACCTTTGGAGGGAAATTGAATGAGGAGGTGGTTGGGAGGAATATTCCTTGGAATATGCCTTTGTGAGGATAAATAGAGGAATTGGATAATTAAAAAAAATAAAATTCATGTGCAACCTGGTTAGTTGACCATGGGTTGATTTAACTCTTGAGGATTTAAAAGCTAGAGGATTTGTTAATGATGATTAGAAAGTGATTTACGATTAATTAATTTAGAATTGATTAAATTGGATGGGTTAGGGGATTGTGACATTTGATTTGATTTATTTAATCAAATGAGGGGATTTGAGGGGGATTTAATTAAATTATTTGATTTAATTAAATATGATGAAGATTAGTTAGAAGAAAGGTGAATTAATCTAATAAAGTCAATTATTTGATTAATTGTGGAAATTGATGAATTTAACTAAATAATGTTGATTATTTAATTAATTGGTTAATCTAAAGTGATTTAGGAAGAAATGGTGTTAATTTATCAAAATCACATGCATAGTATCAATCAAGTTTATTTAAGTGTCTACAAGGTTAAAGATAGAATTAGAGTTGGGGTTCAAGTTAGAATTATTTTGAGTGTTATAGTTAGGGTTAGAGTTACAATTACAATTGGTATTAGGGTTAGGTTCACTTAAGGTTAGTATTCAATTAGGGTTAAGGTTAGATTTAAGATTAGGGTTAGGCTTAGGATTAGGGTAAGGGTTATGATTATAAATATATTTTGGGTTAGGGTTAGGGTTAGGGTTGGATTAAGATTTGAAATAGAGTTATAGTTGGGGTTAGGGTTAGGGTTAAGGTTAGGGTTAGGGTTAATATTGGAAGTTGTGGATCAAACTCTATCAATTCAATTATATTTTTATATATACTTTATTTCTGTAGAGAAGGGGGGTTCACTACTCATGAGTTCTCTTCATTCAAAGAACCTCATGGGGTGAACTACCCTAAACTACCTCAAGGAACAACGTGAGAGTTCTAGAATCTGAAAGAGCAGGTCATGAAGATTTTTTGGACAAATAGGCTCTTGGCCAAAGGATGACAACATGGCACACTGGTGTCCAAGAGGCATGTTGGTGTCTCGTACAGACTAGAAAGCGAATTTATCATAAAAAATCGCTAAATGACTACTTCTACTCCGATTGTTGAGAACTTCTAAAGCATAGGAAAATAAGAGAATATGATAGAACTGAAGCAAAGTAAAGAAAATGATAAAGTAAGAGAATAAGAGATAGAAAAATGCTCATGAAAACCCAAGTAATGAAGCCTCTAGTTAGAAGATATCTTCAATACCTACATCTATAAGATTGAGCGAAAGTGTTGGGACTGTATAGGGGTTTTCCTTAGCCAAACCCCCATTTTGGTGTTCCCACCTCCATGGAAACTAGATAGATAAAGAGAAATGAGAAGTAAGAAAATGTGATGTGATAAAAGAAAACCCCGCTCGAGGAGGAGAACCCGTATCGCAAAATGTAGGTGATAAAAGCAATCCCCACTCGAGGAGAACCTGTATCATGAAGTAAGGATGCAATAGATAGGGGATATGAAATACTAGGATGCTCGCAAGCATGGAGTGAAGGAGATAGAGTTGTAAGGCTTAAGGAATTCAAATGGAGAGAGCAAGGAAAAAAAGAGAGAGGGTTGTGAGAGCCAAGAGAGCTACAAAGGGGGATGCAAAAGCTTGAGAGTCTTGTAAGAATGTGAAATCTTGGAGTTGTTTTAACAAATAAGGGAGATGTGCAAGTAGGAGAGTAAATAGGGAAAAGAGGGAAGCCAAGAAGCTAGAGTGGAGTTAGAGGTTAGAGAGACAAATGAATTGAAAGAATAGCATTTAATGAGGGAAAAGAAGCTTCTCCAACCATTACAAGGTGTCTCGGGTTGCTACCACCAATAAAAGGTGAGGACAAGTGGAAAACATACTCAAAGATAGTTGTTTGAGCATTGAAATGTCGCCGGATGCTAGCACAGTGTGTATACATGCACAACACGCTAGTGTCTAAACACATCACGTTACAAAATGACAAGAACAAGAAAAACACCAGGTTTAACACAAAGCTGACCCGTGAAGGTAGTTGTTGAAAAGAGATTGAAAACATCCTGGGAAGGAAAAAAGTATGATGCAGGGGCTAAAATGAGCCTACACAAGATACTAAGGGAGTGGAAACTAAAGCATATACAAGAATGTATGTGAAATTGCAAGGGGTGCAATTTTATGACATTACATTTTTCCCCCACTTTAGCGGGCATATGAATCTACACTAATATGCACACTAAAGGAAATCTACTAAACATAAATAACATCATGATGCTAAAAAGGTACTATAGAGGAAGCAGACAACTCTTTGAACCAAAGAAGCATGCCCTTAGGCTGAAGACCTACAAAAAAAATGTGTTAGACAAGAAAAACCTACACCAGACAACAATGTTAGTGCACAAAAAACTAAAGGATTAAGTCAACAAAGTGAAAGAGAGCTCGATGTAGAAGGTTGTATCAGTACTATGTGTTGTCCCAAAATTAAGAAATCATGCATAGAAGAATTCTAAAACAAAGAGAGGAAGGGCATATACTCAAGATGAAGAAGGTACAGATCTTCGATTCAGCATACACAACTAAGAAGGAAGAGAATTTAAGAGAAAGATGGAGAAGCTAGAAAGGAATGGAAATTCCAAGAGAGATGGCTCCCTAAGTCCTCAGATGCAAGGAGAGCTTAAATAAAACGCACCAAAGGCCCATAGACCAAAGATGGACAAATCCTGCAGGGTGAAAGCATCTTACAAGCCCACAGACTTGCAAGGAGGAAACCTCCAAGATCTCTCACATGAAGGAAGCCCCGTGAAGTATGCACCTTATAGGACCACAGACTTGCAAGAAGGTATCCCCCAAGATCTCTCACATAAGGAAACCCCTGGATGAAAGCGCCTTACAGGCTTATAGACCTACAAGGAGGCGTCCCCCAAAATTTCTTACATGGAGAAAACCCAAAGGAGGAGACTCCGCAGAGTCAGATTGGAAAGTGGCTTTATAGGAGCACCTGCAAAGTGACATGTTTACCCTCAGATAAAGCATATATGAAAACAAAGGGTCCACATAGGCAGTTAAGCAGACAGTCACACAGGCTGTCAACAAGTTAGAAAAATTTCAAAGGGGTCCCTTAGGAACCCTTCAAAAGAAAAGGGGTCCACTCAAGGGACGTGCTATTTGAAAAGCAAGGTCTAGTTAGGTTGCCCCCAAAATAGACACCATAGAATTTATTTGAGATACAAGCTTTCAAAGGGGATCCCTCGGGAACCCTTCAAGAGAAAAAGGGGGCCACACAATGTTGAAAATTGAGGTGTTTATGTAGCTTAATACTTTGTAAAAAATTATGATTGCTGATCTAAATATGTATTCTTTGTTACAGATTCTTTTTGGGTGATTATTTGATTAATTCATTTTACCATTTGTAGAATGAAGATAGGAGTTGTAGAAGAATTAGACAAGATAATAGAAAGATACACAAGCATATACCATGGAGAAACCCTTTTGGGAAAAAACTCCACCAAGAATCAATGTATTATTTAATCTTTGAAGTAGATTACAATAATTCCAATCCTTACTTGAGAATGCTTCTTTTTCCTTCACCAAATCTTCTTCACAACTTGCAATAAAAATTGATACAAACTCTCTTCAACTTGCTTGAGATATATAGGAAATAAACAACTTTGTAATCTCCAAAAGAGTTAAAATTACAAAGCTCAATCCCTATCTCCTAAAAGGTATGCATATCTCTTCCAAGTAGAGTTTAACTGTGAAGAACAATTCCAAATCATCATCTTCATCCATTTGGGCATCCAAAACCGAAGTAGTAACTCAAACTTTATTCCATAAATATCTTCAAGGTTTTATTCTCAAAGTAGGCGCTCCAAGAGTGGGCCCACTTAACTTAGCCTTCTGAAATATCTTAACATGCAAAGGAGTTAATTCCAAGAAGCCAACTTGGGCACCCAAAGTGGGTCCAAGTCATTTTATGTTAACTGAAACATCTCTCTCCACCATTAATGCAAGAATGGTCATCCCCTGTTAACTGAAAGAAGTTACTTGTTATCTATCATGCAACTCAAGTCATTAGTCATGCATTCCAAGTTCACTGAAGTCAACTAGCATTCAACTAAAACTAAAAAAAGATAACTGAACCATAACTTAACTAAACTAAACTAAACTAAACTAAACTGATTCTAAACTAAATTGAATTGAACTGAACTGAACCGAACTAAATTGATCTGAACTTAACTTAACTTAACTTCATGCATGTAAACATAAAACCCTAACTCCTAGGATCTTTACATGCATTCAAAAGTGTTATCTTTTACTCCAAATAGTTAACTTAACTCAAGGTGAGTTCCACCTTCCATGTGGGTGCCCCATGTACTCCTATTATTTAGAAACTCATCTTGGACGCCCTCACATGCTCCTATCATTTATAATTAATTACAAATGTCAATTAACATGATTATTTCAGTCAAAATTAATCTCTTTCTAATCCTAGTGTTTGAGAATACTTTCCAAGGACTTAGGAGATACATGAAATAAATAATGTTTAGGATTGAAATTAAATGGCATCCTATTTCCAACATTCTCCCACTTGAAATTATACATTTCAATTATTCTAAACAAGGAATCATTATTATAAATCAAGTACAGGACTCAAGGCCAATGGCCTTCCTACACCAACTAATCAATCCATGCCAACTTCAAATGTAACCTACATAATCATGAAGCTCCAAGAAAATGATTAAAACCAAGAGAACTTATCTAAAGGAATTGGTTTCATAAGATAATCTATAACATTAATTAAAGTGTCAAATTTCTCAATTAATACCTTCCCACTCTCAACCATTTCTCACACAAAGTGATACTTAAAATCAACATGCTTAGTACAAGCATGATACATAGGATTTTTGGCTAAACACATAGCACTCTAACTATCACATTCAAGTTTAACTTACTTGCAATTAAAACCATTACCTTTCCCAAGTCTCTTTATCCAAACTACCTCTTTGGAGGCATGTGAAACTGCCAAGTGTGTTGAACTCATGTTCAACCAAGGTGTAGGATCCTCAATCTTTTCTATTGAAAAATATTTTCTTGCTAGTAACCATTCCAACAAATATCTCTGACCATAAGAGAACTCAAGCCTCATCTATTTCTCCAAGTATCCATGAGGACCTATAAACAACCAATCCATTCCAAACTCCAAATGCAACATAGCACTATCATGAAGTAATCAAGCAAATGATTAATGTACCCAATACTTAAGAGAACTACACAAGATCAATGCCAAAGCTCCAATCTTGAACATAAACATGACATCCATGATCTAACCATCTCCTCCTAGGAGATCACATGAACCATAACATACTTAAACATCCTACTCTCAAGAGAACCATGACATAATAGAAACCAATCTAAACCAAGAAAAAATATCCCCAATCACCTAAAGATAACCTTACCAATGATGCATCCACGTCATTTCCAACACCTCCCACTGAACCGTGGTACCGAGTCACACATGGCATCGTGAGTACCATCCTCTTCATGAATATCACTATATCCTACCAAAGCTCCCATTGAACTGTGATTTTGAGCTATACATGAAAACAAGATAAACAACAAACCATCACTGTCAAAAGCATATGGAATTTCAGAACTTTCCTCATGATCAAAATTATCATAACATGTACCATGCCACAACTCTAAACCGCTAATCAAGAGTATACCATGACATAATAACAAAACCATCCTACAACCAAGAATCCCCTTCATTTCCAAATGCTCCCACTGAACTATGATACTGAGTATTCCCATGGCATCATGATGCACATAATCAAAACCACATTTCTGTCATAAGCTCACACTAAAATTGTGAATCCAATCTCTCAATGACATATGATAAACATCCTCTAAAGCAAGAATATATACCTCTTGTAACAAACTTATTTTCCAAAATCAGCAATAACAAAAATAGTAAAAGCTCCCACTATAGCCAAAAAACCTTCAATATTTTTAGAGAAAGGCGTCCCAATACTCTACCCAACCTCAACTCTAATACCAAATGTTAAAAATTGAGGTGTTTATGTAGCTTAATACTTTGTAAAAATTTATGATTGTTGATCTAAATATGTATTCTTTGTTACAAATTCTTTGTGGGTGATTATCTAATTAATTCATTTTACCATTTGTAGAATGAAGACATGAGTTGTAGAAGAATTAGACAACATATTAGAAAGATAAACATGCATATACCGTGGAGAAAACATTTTGGGAAAAAACTCCACCAAGAATCAATGCATTATTTAATATTTGAAGTAGATTACAATAATTCCAATCCTTGCTTGAGAATGCTTCTTTTTCCTTCACCAAATCTTCTTCACAAACTGCAATAAAAAATTATACAAACTCTCTTCAACTTGCTTGAGATATATGGGAAATAAACAACTTTGTAAACTCCAAAAGAGTTATAATTACAAATCTCAATCCCTATCTCCTAAAAGGTATGCCTCTCTTCCAAGTAGAGTTTAACCATGAAGAACAATGCCAAATTACCATCTTCATCCATTTGGGCATCCCAAACTGAAGTAGTAACTCAAACTTTATTCTGTAAATATCTTCAAGGCTTTATCCTCGAAGTAGGCACTCCAAGAGTGGGCCCACTTAACTTAGCCTTCTAAAATATCTTAACATACAAAGGAGTTAATTCCAAGAAGCCAACTTGGGCACCCAAAGTGGGTCCAAGTCATTTTTTGTTAACTAAAACATCTCTCTCCACCATTCATGCAAGAATGGTCATCCCCTATTAACTGAAGGAAGTTACTTGTTATCTATCATGCAACTCAAGTCATTAGTCATACATTCCAAGTTAACTGAAGTCAACAAGAATTCAACTAAAACTAATTGAAGATAATTGAACCATAACTGAACTAAACTAAACTAAACTAAATTGATTCTAAACTGAACTGAACTGAACTGAATTGAATTGATCTGAACTAAACTGAATTGAACTTCATGCATGTAAACATCAAACCCGACTGCTAGGATATTTACATGTATTCAGAAGTGTTATCTTTTACTCCAAGCATTTAACTTAACTCAAGGTGAGTTCCACCTTCCATGTGGGTGTCCCATGTGCTCCTTGTTATGCCTTGCATAACCACCCCATTTTGTTTTGGATCAAAATGCCCCCCCCCTTTGGTTTTTGTTTTGTCCTTGGTTTTTGTTTAGGTCTTAGGAGTTGTTCTTTTTCCTCCTAAGTCATTGTTTCTTTTGGTCTAGCGGAAGCAGAGTCAGAATGGAAACTAGACTTAGAAATTTTGAAGGTTCCAAGTCTGGATTCGGTTATGGTTCCAGTCCCACCCTTGCCTTGTTATTTTTCATCGCCTTTTGGTTTGTCTTGCACTCTTGGGGCCATTTCTCCCTTGAGTTGTTTCTCGTTTCTCTGTGTTTTTTTTTTGCTATGGCGGAAGCGGAACCAGAATTGGAATTGAACTTGGAACTTTGTAAAAGTTCTAAATTTGGTTTTCATTCTAATCCCACTCCCCCTTGCTGGCTTTTTGTTTTGTTGTCGTTGGTGTCTTGGTTGGGTTCCATTTTCATTCCAGTCCCACTTCTTATCATTTATTTTGTCATTGTCTTGGTCTCAATGTTTTGTTTCGTTGATGGGAGTAGAACCAAAATTGTAACCAAACTTGAAACTTTGTAAAAGTTCCAAGGCCGGTTTTGGTCCCAATTCTTCCCTCGTTCCCTTTGTTGTTTGTCCTTGCCGTGGGACCGGAATCAAGTTCAGAGTTGGATAAGAGACTTGGATAAAGTTTCTTGTTATGTTCTAGATCTGTGTTCACGTCCACCCTACCTTTTATTTCCTTGGTTGATTACTCGTTTATGTTGTTTTCTCTACCCTTGACCGATCACATTTATTGCATTAATTACAACCTCCTCACATGCGCGAAATTATTTTTAAAACTAAATCAAGGTTAATTGGCTCATTATCTTTATTATCTAAGTTGCTTTAGTGAAATTGAGCCAGGGTAACTATGAGAGGAGCACAATTTTATTGCGGGGGTGTATTAGTGAGCTGATTCTTATCCAGTTTCAACCTTTCTTGTTGGTGTTTCAAGGTAGGGTCTTTTCTCATTTTGTTTTCATTTTCTTATTCATGGTGTTCTTGCTTATTCACGAGACCTTTTCTTGTGAATCTTCACTCGTTCCCTGGTGTATTTCTAGTTTCATTTTTTCCTTTTCTATTTTTTTTTTGCTTTTTTTTTGTCTTTCTGTTTGTTTATTTTTTCGTTTCATTGTTGCTTTCATGGTAGGTCCATTCTGTTGTGCCTAGTTTCTAAACTATGGTTCCATTTGATGGGGTCCTCTATGCTTTAAATGCTTTAAAATATATTTAGTGACCTCTTTGATCTTATTAATGTGTTGGTTTAGTGATTTTCATGTCGAGTTTTTGATGCCCTAATTACATGAGTTGACGCGTTGCGCAAGCTAGGGTTTGTGTGGCAACCTTTACAATGTTGAGCCCTTAGAGTTAAATTTGGTCTTTATTTTGTTAAAGCGTGAGGTTAATCCCCTTTATTTGAAGTTCCCTTATGATCCCATGTGACCCAGGTCCTAAAGCTCATGTCACAACACCTTTAAGAAATTGCTTCATTTGAATGGTAGACTTGCAGAAGTGGACCCGAGAACGAACTTGTCTGATAAGTGTTCTGCAAGCAAGTTCATTTCTAAAATAATATTCCTTCCAGTGATGGTTAACTCCATCATTCACCCTTGGTTTTTGGTGGAAGCGAAATAGGATTGGGAAACAAACTTGGAACTATTGATTGGTTTTGGGTTCAGTTTCTTTTCTAATCCCCATTTCGGTCTCATACCAGTTCCAGTTTCAATCCCGCCTGTGTTAAATGGTTTCTTGTTCCTAATTCTTCTTTGACTTTGATTCTGATGAATATGAAATTTGACTAAGTTTGGAGAATTATCCTGAGGGAGTAGAGAATGGTATTGGATAATGTAATGTTTTTCATGACTTTGTTCATCAAATCAAGGTTGAATTGTAGGAAAAGAGAATTTCAAGAGTATCAGAGGAGGCTTCTCAAAGAAGCCAACCTCCAGAGAGTTCAAGGCCTAGAACTAGGCCTAAGAAGATAAAGGTGGAACAACTCCCCTACACCTTGAGGTACAAGCATAGGGAAACCACTCTCACAACTAGCAAGGTAGATTCTGATTGGGTAGATATCACAGACACAAACTTGGGCCCATTCAATTATGAGGAGTTGCATGAAGAAAAATTCAATGAGGAGGTGACACCAAGAGCAGAGAGAAATGTTCAATCTAGATTGGCACATGTTTCCCTCTTTCCTCTATTAGTCCAGTGTCCAAAATTGATACTTACTGTAGTTGGAGCCTACAATCCTGCTACCAAACAATGTGTGGACTTGCAAGGGAACATCATCATTGATCTAACACCACTGATGATTAGGTTCATGTTCAATGCACCTACCCCATAGAGCCCAAGGAAACTCAATGAGGTAGAAGCCCTGCAATTATATAGCAACAAGAAGGATGCTAGCAAGACTCATATGAAAAAACATTGGATGAGAGTGGAGAAGAAATCCCTAGCCAAGCTCCCTAATCAAACCCAAGAGATCAGATTTCTACAAGGAGAATAGTGATATAATTATGATGCTTTCCAGAGTCTTTGGGAAAAGGGATTCCTCACAGTTTAAGGAATGGATGTTCCCATTCATTCAAACCATTCTAGATGGAAAGCATCAATTTGATTGTTTGATTATTTTGTCAGAGTTCCTACACAATCAGATGCTTAATGTGAGAGAGACAAAATGCTTCTTCATGATTTCCTATGTCATATATGCAGCTGCAAGAAGAGGTATCTTTCCTAGTTTGAATGCAGTTGGGATATTGGGAGAAGCCCCTCGACAGAAAAAGGTGTGGGATCATTATGACCAACTGACCTTGCACACTTCTGAGTCACACTATAGAAGAGTTAATGATGAATTCCTGTATGTTATCATTAACCAACTAACGAGAGGTGTAGGATATAGATTGAGCAGAGATGTCATGGCATTTATTGTAGAATGGGGACATTGGTACATCCAATACCCCAAGTTTACTTATTTTAGGCTGGTTGGTTTTGATGACCACCCTCATCTACTGCCCAGGGGCTGCAACAACAAAATTGTTTTGATGGAGTTCATTTATGAAGCTATAAAGGTTAAGCTCAAATTTGGCACCAAACACAAGACTGGTTGCCACAAATTTGCTATGAAGTTGGGTGTGTATGGTTGTGCACACAATGTGGTAGCCAAGGTAATTTATGATGAGTTGATTCATTTGAAGTTGGGCTTATATACCTCTAGGAAGTATTTTGATCACAAACACAAGATGCAGGGTTTTCTTCTTACGTATTTTGACAAATATTTTAGTTTGTTGGAGGATTTTTGGATGGACTTACAAGATGAATATGACTTAAGAAGAAGAAATTATGAAAGGTTACCCATTCCACTCATGATTGAGTATGGGGTGACGGAGGATATTCCAGAAACATTGTTGGATGATGGTGTAACCTTGGATCCCCAATTTGAAACTGATAAAGTAGGCACTAAAGACTTGGATCTAGTGGATTGGGATGCAGATGAATCCATTGATATCAAAAAGGTTGCAAGGCCGGTCTTGGATAGAAGTATCCAGTGGGTAGTTATGAGAATAAAGGAGCCAGAGGCTCAAACCTCTAAAAAGAGAAACACTACAGGTACTACTAAAGGATACCGAAGAAAAAAAACAAGGACAACTCCTAAGGAGCCATTGAAATTCTTCTCTCCCAATTCTAGAGAGGAGCTTGAGCCTACAATTCCTGCTCAGGATTTTCTTGAAGAACATGGAGAAGAGGCCACAACAGAACCTGGTATTTCAAAAACTGTTGAAGGTGAAACATCAACTAAACCTCCTCTTGTAGAGCAACCAATTGAAGGAATGCCTACTAGAACCCTTCGTAAGGAAGCTGAATCCTTGAAAGAGAAGGATCCTAAAATTGAAATCCATGACATTGATTCAGATTTGGAGGCTACCCAATTTGATAAGGAGACTAATGTGGTTGCATCCCATGAAGAGACTGGAGATGTAGGAATTGAACATGTCCTCACTCTAGAGGATTAGTGGAAGTTTTTTTAGGAAGCTAAGCAAGAAGTAGAGGCCAAAGAACAAGCTAAGGCACTTGCAAAGAAACAAGAATCTGATGCCAAGGCTAGGGAGGAGGAACTAGCAAGGAAACAAAAAGAAAAAGAGGACTTGTTGCAACAACAAAAGGAGCAAGAATTGAAGACCAAAGAAGAGAGAGATAAATTGGCTAAAGATCCATGAGATGGAAGAGGAGAAAGCTCAACAAAGAAGGGAAAGGGAATCTCTTGAGGCTAAGTTCAAGGCTGTGGAAGCAACACATAAAAGGAAAGAAGCAAAACGCTTAGAAAGAGAAAAGTAAGCTGAGGAACTTGCTAAGAATGAGAAAAATTCTAAAGAAGCTTGGGATGAAGTTAAAGAGCTTGAGAGACAAAGAGATCAAATGTATGAGGAGAAGTGGCTAGAAGAAGAATATTTGGAAAAGGAGTTAGAAGCTAAAAATTTGCAGGAGCAAAAAGACAAAGAAGAAGTTGAAAGGCTTGCAAAAGAAGCTGCAGAAAGGGAACAACAACGGGTATAAGAGGTTGATTCTCAACCTAAAACTACCATTCTGCAACCTTTTTCTTTTTCCATTGTTGCCTCTTCTTCCACACAAGTAGTCACCACTCTTGTTTCTCCAACATGGCTGAAATTAGATCTTGAGAGAAAGCAAATAGTTCAATCTCAACCTTTAAATTGGGATGAAATGATGAAGGAGATAGAGAAAGACAGGCCTAAGAGAAGGGCCAGGATCCTCCATTCCACTAAGCTCACATATACAGATGAGATTGCAGTTGAATGTGCAATCCCAATGGTGGATAAAGACAGGAAAGACATGCAAATAATTGATTACGAATTGGGCACTGTCAATTTGGGGAGACCTACAAGGAATCAACAAATGAACCTCATTGATATTGTAGCATCCTCCACCAAATCTAGGATGATCAAAGATAAGTAGAAGAAAGATGAACTTAAACCCCAATTGGATCAGTTACATAAATTATTGAAGGATGTTTCCACTCTTGTTTCTCAACAAGTTGTTGCTCTAAAGTCCCCAATCTTACTAAGCAAGAAAGAAGTTGATGACTTGGTGTAATTGAGAAATAAGATAGGGATGCTTGATAGATGGGTTGAATGGCTCAATCAATAGGTTAGTGAGGTGCTTGTTTATGGTTTTAAAGTGCATGAGGGTGCACTAGAATTAGTGGAAGAAATGAATCAGCATGTTGAAGTCTTGGAGAAGCAAGATGAGGAGTATACAAAACATGTCAAGAAATTGAATGACATCAAGAAGGTGCCAAAGAAGACTCTCTTGGAGAAATAAATCCTTGATGAAGATAATGCAAACTTCATAGAGAAGGGCATGAGCATAATCAGGTTGAGATCTAAATTCATCTATGAACATAAAAATGAGGTTCAAGAAGCCAATAAAGACTTGAATGGACAGATTGATGAATTAGAGGCAATGGTTGCTATTTTAGTCAATGTGGATATCCCTATCAAAGAAGGTCTTCGTCTTGATAAGTTAAAAGAGAAATGGAATAAAAAATTTGAGGAGGTATTGCAAAAAGAAGATTATGGTGAAGACTTGTTGCTAGATAGGCTCATGGAAATCAGAGATGAAGTAAAGGCTGCTAGGAGGGAGTTGATTAAGTTGAAAGATATGCAAGAGTTTTCCTCAAAAAAGTTGAAAAGAATTAAATTTGAGAATAATTGGGTAGCTGGACCTGATGTGGACATTCTTCAACAAGTATTCTCTAGTTATGATGAGTACCTTCTAGATCAAGCAATGCAAGAGTAAGTTGGTAGTAGAACATTTTGGTCTTGATGGAAAACTTCCTCTCCTCTCCTATTTTTTAGGGTTGCAACATGAGTTGAACTACATATCTCATCCAAAAATTCTACCTTCCTTCTTGGGCGTCAGATTTTGGACAACAAGGCTATGAACCATTGAACTTAAGATCAACCACTTTATGCAGTTCTCATTCCTTGATTAGTGGATCTCAACTTTTGATTGAGAGAAATTAGTGCATGGCTCGCGTATATGTAATTTTGGGCTCCATTTTGTAAAGGTTGGCTGATTGAAGAAGGATTAGCCACCTGATGAGATGGTAGGTAGTATTGTTATAGTCTTAGGATTTTATAAGCTTTTAGCAAGATACTTGAAAAACTCTATTGTACTTAGATAATTTTACAGTTTTATACAGTTTCATGTTATTGTCAAGTTTGGACCTGAATGATAATGTTAATGAATTATAATCATCCATATGCTAGTGGATGTTGTGCATAATTGCATTGAATTGTCTATGAATGGAATTCATTTATGTCTATTTGATCTAGTTTTAGCAATGAGTGGGTGATATGTTTTGATCTTGAAGTAAAGTTTTGATGAATGGTTGTGATTGTTGAATTAAGCACTATTAATGTATGCAATGGTGTAGGTTATGATATGGATTACATCATGTTATGGTTTTGGTTAGTTGGAGAAACCCTCATTGTTAAAATACATGTCTAGATGTAAAGAAGTTTTCATTCATGTTTTACTATTCTAAGGCTCTGTTCTATCTTTTTCTATTTATTTATACCCCCAAACGTAGGTTATTTGATATGATTCAAATTGTATTCCTTTATACTAGCAAGGCCCCTTGAATATTACAATTGCATCGGCCATTGATTAACATCAGCATAATTGAGAACCAACTACCAGGACCTTAGAGGAAATATTACTTTATGTTATCTTTCCTTTTTAGGAGAAATAGAATAGAGATATTATGTTTAATTTTGTTGTGCTCTTTTGACCATCAACAGGATTGGCGCTAGAAGGAGGGCCCAAGGAACAAACTAGCTCGAATTGGGTCATTCTCACCAGATAGGTATGAAAGAGTTCTTAGATCTTCTCAGAATCTGAAACCATTGGTTGAACTCCAAACCCTTGTTAGGTGTAGGCCCCAATCTTGTAGAGTCTTGATTTTGGCATTGTCACCACTGCTTACTCCACCCGGATTTCCACCAAATCCACCCATACCACCTCACTAGCCAAACTCACCTATTCCACAACCAACTCAACTAGTCCCACCGCTACTCATTTTTTTCTTCATGAACAATCCCTCTCCACTGGGGACTATTCCTAGTGGTATACATGATTTTCCTAAGAATCTAGAGAGATTCTCTCCCAAAAATATGCACAGAGAATCAAGGAGTGCTGAAGAGCACATACATGCATTGAAAGATGCATGTACTCATGCTCAAGTAGCCCACCATGATGTTGTATGTAGGTTATTCCCATACTCTTTAGGTGACATGGCATACAACTGGTATTTGAATCTGCCCCAAGGGTCTATTATGAGTTAGATAGATTTAGAAAAATCCTTCATCAATCAGTTTCGGGTCTATGTAGACCCTGCCATTTTTTATCACCAATTTTCTACCATAAGAAAGGAACCCCATGAGTCATTACCATTGTTTAACACAAGATTCCAAAGGATGTACTGAAGGCTACATGATCCTTAGTTGAAAATATTGCTATTTTGGCATATTTAAGGGTCGTGGATCCCCTGATCGACAATTTTTTGTAGAGGATGTATGCTACTATTGACATTAACTCTATGTCTAAAGTTTATCACCTATCCATTAAATTGCAACAACAAATAAGCTTACAATTAGGAAGTTTATGAGAAGTTCTTCCTCCCTTAGGATATAAAATTCCTAATCCAACTCCTTTGTTTAATACAGTCCCAGGGATGTCTTATTCCTAATATGGACCCATGGCTAAGTTACAAACTCCACCCCCTCTACCATTTTTCACGAATGAGGCTCATAATTCTTCCTAGCAATCACAAATTACCATAATCAAGTTGAAGGGTCAAATCCTATCAGTCAGCTATCTGTTATAAAGACTACATAAAGTGAATGAACTATTCAATTGACTAATGAAATGGAAACTCTAAAGAAGACTCTATCTCAGATGTCCAATGATATGGCCCAACTAAAATTTACCCCCCCTCAGAACCAAAACTAGAACTATTAGAATTAGGGAGGGTATAATAATCCGGGTAGTTACTCTAATCAGAATTCCAACTAGAACACCAATAGGAACTTCTAGAACCAGAATTCCCCAACCAAAATTATCAAAATCAGAATAGGGGATATAATCAAAGGTCCAACAACAATAGACAATGGAATACTAGACCAAATAATGGGGGAGTTTCCCATAATTATCAAACTAGCGATGACAAGCCACACACTACAAATGTTACAGATTTGAACTTTATGACAAATTGGTGTAGGTTACAGGACACTGTAGTACATTCTGAGGTCAACTGCCTAGAAATGGAGAAGATGGTCAAGATTGCACAGATTGATGCTCCATTTCAAGATGCATCCAACAAGTTTGGCAGATCAACAGATACTACCATGGCTTATGAAATCTTCGATGAGGAGCTTCCATTCCCTAGCCAAACAAAAAAATAAGCCAGTGGAGGATGTATATGATGCTTAGGCCTTCCAATCCAAAGGTGGCCATTTCTTGAGGAATTAAAATAAAGGTCCATTCACCACATCTGCCCCTCCTAACACCATGGTCCCTCCTAATCAAAATACGGATAACAACCCGCTACCACCAAAGGGGCCACCTGAATATCAGAATAAAGGTAATCCACTTTTTGTTCCTTAGTATCCATTGAAAAATGATACAAAATTTGATTTTGTTGCAAAAATGCAGAAGCAAAAGACTTCACTGTCATTTTTTGACACTATGAAGTGGTGCCCTGCCCAACGAGATATTGTGTTAAAATCTTTGGAGGAAGTAGACCGATCAAAAGAAAAAACTAAGGTGACTCCCATAAATGAAATGAATGTAGCCTTGTACAAAGGTAAGACAGGGACCCCACCTTTCCTTTCAAGCCTAAGGATCTTCAGAAAGAATCTACACAACTGCCTTCTAGATTATGGAGCATCAGGTAACATCATTCCTTTCTCCATTTGTAGAAAGTTAGGTTTGAACCCGATCTAGACTAAAAAAAAGGTAATTCGATTGGATAAAACGAAAGTTGAAATGTGGTAGGAAAATTGAAAAATATTCATGTACAGGTTGGATTTGACCCAAGGATCCAAACTTACATGGATATCCAAGTGGACGATATCCCAGAAACATATGGCATGCTTTTGATCCGAGATTTATTGAAGAGCATTGGGGGATATCTGTTCTTAGAATTCTCGCATATGTGGCTACCATGGAAAGGGGTAGCAACACAAATCAAGATTGAGAGTGAGCCTAGGCTCAAACACATGATCACTGAATACAATTCTCCTAATGAAGTAGCATACTTCGAGACTAAGCTAGGAGTTTACAAGAGGGAGAAAATCATGACCTTCTCAATGCTTAATTCTAATGATCCATTTCCTTTAGAACATCATGACCCAATGACCACTATCAATCAACAAGTTCTAATAAAAAATTTGCAACAAGATAGGCTGGTTCTAGGAGAAGAGGCTGATCTTTGGAGTTTTTTGCTCCCCAATTGGTGCAAGATTCATTACCAGAGTCACTCTAAGTTGACATGCCAACCTTATGTTGACATTTTAAACCATGTATATCAGTTTGAAGAAACTTTTGAATGCCAACCTGAAACACCTGCCAATCAATTCCCATTTGAAGCTAAGGATGCTACCATCCTCACTAGAACCAGTCCCACTCAAGAGGAAGATCCTTCCCAACTTGAGCAAACTCAGGTTCTATGTTCTAATTTCCAAAGAAAGATTGATGAATCTTAGTCTTTGTCTATTACACTTGCCCCAGATAACCTTCCAAAGCCTAAGTCATTGGTGAAAAGCATACCAAATTGTAAAGTAATCCAAGAAGAAGTTCATGAAGTGGTTTTTGAACAGGTTTTAAACTTGGGTGAAACTTCTGATAAGCATCTTTCACATCAGCCTTTAAATCTAGATAGCTAACACCAGTCTGAGCCACCACCCACTTCTAGCAAGCAATCACCTCTAGTCCCCAAAAAGAAAGAAGTCCCAGCTCTGGATCAACTGCAAAGTCTTAAATTTGATGGCTCTAAATCTATATCAAGGAGTGGATTTGGGGTCGAACTAACTAACTCGAAAGGGAAAACGTATTTTTCTTCTTACAAGTTGCAGTTTGGATGCACAAACAATGTGGAAGAATACAAAGCATTGGATAGAGGACTAATGTTTTCTCATTAGAAGGAGGTTACACCTCTCATGGTTATGGGAGATTATGAGGTTATTTTCAAGCAATTCCACAGTCAATACACATGCCACAATAAAAGACTGGTTGCATATAGGAACCAATTTTGGAACTTGATAGAATATTTTGATGCTTTTGGCATCAAGTTGATCCCTAGAGAAGACAATCAAGTTGTAGATTCCCTTGTTGCTACTAGCACTTTGGAACTTGTGCAAGACTCCAAGTTGAAGAGATTCTCGATGGAGTTAGTCTCGATCCTAGCTATCCCGGATAATGACTGAAACTTTCAGGTCTTTTATGATGACCAACATATACTTGCCTTCTTGGAAATTTCAAATGTCTTTGAAGGACAAATAATTGATGAATCAGAAAGAGACCATGAGATTGGGATCCTGAGAATTGTTATACAGAAGGAATACTCAATTTAAAAAGCAACAACATTCCCAAGGGGATGGTAGCCTTGGAAAGGATCTTTGACTCTGACCCTCGGGCTCGTGAAAGGGTGTCAACACAAAATGATGGAGGGAAATATGAATCTATCAACTTGGCTAATTTAGGTCCAGAAAGGAATGTGTATATAGGAAAAACCTGTCCCGAGGAAATCAAAGACAAAATGATCAAGGTGTTGAAAGAAAAAATTGCTGCAATTGCTTGGGGATACAAGGATTTTGAGGACCTTTGATACTTCAGTAATCACACATACCATACCCTTGAAGCCACAATCAAATCCCTTTCACCAAAAGAAATGCTTGGTCAATGCCTTAATTGAACCCTTAATTTACAAGGAAGTACAAAAGCTGCAATCCGCAAGGATAATATTTTGAGTTCAACATTCCACCTGGGTTGCTAATTTGGTTCCCGTTCACAAGAAAAGTGGAAAGATTAGATTATGTGTTAATTTTAGAAATCTGAATAAGGCCTTAGAGAAGGATAATTACCCACTTCCTTCTCTTGATGAGGTATTGCAAATTGTTAATGGATCCTAGATGATGTCATTTTTGGATGGCTATTCAGGATATAATCAAGTTCTTGTCAGTCACGAAGATAGAATGAAAATAGCCTTCACTACCAAGTTGGAGACATTTTCCTATCAGAGGATGTTGTTCGATCTAATCAACGTTTGAGGTATGTTTCAGTGTGCAATGGATGTGTCATTCAATGACCTAATAGGTAAATGTATCATTATTTATATGGATGACTTAACTATTTTTCCTAAGAATGGAGAAGACCATGTTGTGGATTTAGCAAAAGTTCTCAAAAGATGTATAAGTTATGGTGTGTCTCTTAACCCCAAAAAGTGTGTGTTTTGAGTTTCTGAAGGGAAACTCTTGGTCACATAATATTAGAAAAGGGGATATCCATAGATCCTGATAGAGTTGAGTCCATCCTAAATCTAACCATGCCATGAAGCAAGAAGGAAATGAAATATTTCTTTGGGGACATCAATTTTGTAAGGAAATTTATAATTGGGTTTGCGAAGATTGTCAAACCTCTAAATGAGATGATGAAAAATGATGCAAAGATAGAATGGATTAATGAAGCTAAATCTGCTTTTTCGCAGATTAAAAAGTCAATTTCAAAGGCATTGGTTCTAACTAACCCTAATTACTTAAATTGTTTTTATATCTATTCTTTTTCATCTGATCATTCATGTGTTGTTGTTTTGACACATCAAAAAGGTGAGGGAGATGAAAGACCTGTCACTTTTATGAGTTCCCAATTTAAGAAAGCAGAAGTCAAATACCCATCTCTTGAAAAGCAGGCCTTTGCTATAGTATAGGTAGTCAAAAAGTTTAGACACTACATCCTTCATAGTCAGGTCATTTCCATTGTTCCTGATCCAGCTGTGAAGTCTCTCCTCATGCATAGCGAACTAGGGGAGAGGTGAGGAAAAATGGATGACCATTTTGCAAGAATATGATCTTGAGATTCATCCAATGAAGCTAGTTTGAGGCCAAGGTTTATCTAAAGCTATGGAGGATGTTGATAAGAATATTACTTGCCAAAAACACACAGTGCAATCATTTACAAAAGATCCTTGGTACACAAATTTGATCTTCTTTTTGTTTAATAATGAATTCCTAGATGGGATGAATGCTACTCAAAGGAGAGCATTAAGGATGAAGAGTTCTCATTACATGCTTAAAGGAGGATCCTTGTACAAAAGAAATTTTGAAGGAGTTTATTTGTGTTGCTTGGATCAACAAGAAGCAAAGCATGCCATCATTGAATTTCATGGTAGGAATGGTACGAGACATGGATCCATTGATTCATTAGCACATCAGATTCTTAGATTAGGCTACTATTGGCCCCATGTGTTCTGAGATGCACACCAACATGTAAGGACATGCGACACATGTTAAACCTCTACATCTAGGGAACGTAATCCAACAATGCCTTTCAACCTATGTATGAGGTAAGACCATTTGCCCAATGGGCATTGGATTTTGTGGGAGTTATTAATCCAAAATCATCTAAGGTCATACATTAATTCTGATGAAAACTGACTATTGCACACGCTGGACTGAGTCCCAACCCTGCAAAAATAGTACCATAGAAGTGGTCATCAAATTTCTCAATGAAAACATCATAACTAGGTTTGGAGTACCATTTGCCCTAGTATGTGACAATGGCCCTGCTTTTTCTTCTCCTGATATTATTCAATGGGCTTATGAACACAAATTGTCTTGAAGTATTCATCTAATTACTACCCTTAGGGAAATGGAGTAGTTGAGTCTACTAATAAAAACCTGTTGGAAGTGATTAAAAAGTTGCTAGAAAACAACCCTAGAGATTGGCATACCCAACTGAGATTTTTCTTATGGGCAGATCGAACTCGCATTAAAGTCACCCTAGGGAATTCACCATTTAAATTAGTCTATGGCCAAGAGCCAGTCTTTCCTATACATTTGTAGATACCTATCCTTAGGTTCATGCAGGAGTTCTATTCAAAAGATGATAGGATAAAGGTTAGATTAACTAATTTGCTAAATATAGAAGAACAAAGGGAGGTTGCTTTACAACAGTTCTCTAAACATCAAGCTGTCATCAAATGTTGGTTTAACAAGAGGGCCAAAATTAAGGCTTTTAGGATATCAGACCTTGTATTATTATGGGATAAAGCTAAGGAGAAGAAAGGGGACCACCAAAAGCTTGATAGACTTTGGTTGGGTCCATATCAAATAGCTGAAATCTTGGGTGAGAATTCTTTTCATTTAAGCACCCTCACAGGAGAACTTGTTCCATTGCATGTCAATGGTCAGTTTCTCAAGCACTACTTTGGCCCATGAAGGTTTGATTTTCCATTGGTTGTATATATGTAATTAGTTATTCTTTTGTTTTGGGTGTGTTGTTTGTTTGTTTGTTTTTCTTTTGTTTTCTTGTTGTTTTTGTTTTGTCTTGTTTCTTTTGGGGACCTTCATTTTCCTCTATTTCGAAATGAACGGGTTGTTATTCAAAGTATGCTGAAAGCACTAGGAGAGAAATTGGTTTAGATATTTTTAAACTTGTATGTTGAAATATTTCATTCTAAACATGTGTCTTATGATCATTTTAAACAATGGTTTGAAAAGTTATTAAGAATAAGGTATATTGTAAACAATCTCATGAACAATGATTGAAATCTGTCACAAAATAGATAAAAACATCTTCCTATGTACAATGATTATTTGTCTTAGGGTGGCTGTATCTCTGATTCAAGTGAAAAATTTGATTCCCAACACTGTCATAAGGTCCACTTTAGTTCTCAACCCACATTTCAAATTAATTGTATCTAAGTATTGAGAAAAGTTATTAAAGAATTCCTACAAGTGAAGCCTATAAAAAAGAAAGAAAGAGAAAAGAGAACTATTGAAAGAGGGAAAACTCAATATCAAATGGGTGATTCAAGTATCTCTATTGGGGCTATGGATGCCTATCTGGAAGTAGAGAAATACTTTGAGAGAATTAGAGGTATCTCCATCGGGGCTATGAACGCCTGGTTAGCAGTAGAGCAATGCCCAAGATATTATTGCATGTCAGTTAAAGGACCTAGCCTATGTAGCTTGAATCTTAGGTATAGTTGTTTAGGGAAGAAAGATGCACCATATATGCACACACTCAGATTTGAAATAATTCATGTTGATTTACATCTAAGATTCTAGCTAAACCTTGCTCAATATATCTGATCTTACTTCAGTTAGAATGTTTATAAACCAGAGGTTCTAGGTGATTGAATTCTTCATTGTCTTGAAAATGGGTAAACAATTTTCCTAACCAAGTTGCCATTTGTTATGCCTTGCATGACTACCCCATTTTGTTTTCGATCAAAATGAGTGCCCCCTTTGGTTTTTGTTTTGTCCTTGGTGTTTTGTTTGGGTCTTAGGAGTTGTTCTTTTTTCTCCTAAGTCCTTGTTTCTTTTGGTCTGCCGGAAGCGGAGTCAGAATGGAAACTGGATGTAGAAATTTTATAGGTTCCAAGTTCGGATTCGGTTTTGGTTCCGGTCTCGGCCTTGCCTCGTTCTTTTCATTTCCTTTTGGTTTGTCTTGCGCTCTTGGGTCCATTTCTCCCTCAAGTTTTTTCTCGTTTCTCTGTGTTTTTTTTCACTCTGGTAGAAGTGGAACCAGAATTGGAATTGAACTTGCAACTTTGTAAAAGTTTTGAATTTGGTTTTCATTCTAATCCCACTCTCGCTCACTAGCTTTGTGTTTTGTTGTCATTGGTGTCTTGGTCGGGTTTGGTTTTCATTCCAGTTCCGCTTCCTGTCATTTTTGTTATCATTGTCTTGGTCTCGGTGTTTTGTTCCTATGACGGGAGCAGAACCAGAATCGTAACCGAACTTCAAACTTTATAAAAGTTCCAGGTCCAGTTTTGGTCCCGATTCTGCCCCTGTTCCCTTTCTTGTTTGTCCTTGTCGCGGGACCAAAACCGAGTTCAGAGTTGGATAAGAGACTTGGATAAAGTTTCTTGTTCTATTCTGGATCTGCATTCGTGTCCTCACTTCCTTTGATTCCCTTGGTTGATTACTCGTTTACGTTGTTTTCTCCACCCCCAACCGACTGCATTTATTGCATTAATTGCAACCTCCTCACACATGAGAAATGCTTTTTAAAACTAAATCAAGGTTATCTGGCTCATTATCTTTATTATCTAAGTTGTTTTAGCGAACCTGAGCTAGGGTAACTACAAGAGGAGCATGATTTGATTGTAGAGGTGCGTTGGTGAGTGGATTCTTATCCAATTTGAACCTTTCTTGTTGGCGTTTCAAGGTAGGGTCTTTCCCCATTCTGTTCCCGTTTGTTTTTGTTGTTCTATTTTCATTTTCTTGTTCATGGTGTTCTTACACATTCATGGGACCTTTTCCTGTGAATCTTCGCTCATTCCCTGGTGTGTTTTTGGTTTCATTTTTTCCTTTTCTATTTTTCATTTTTCTTTTATTTATGTCTTTCTATTTGTTTCCTTTCTTGTTTTGTTGTCGCTTTCATGGCAGGTCTGTTTTGTCATGCCCTAGTTTCTAAACTAGGGTTCCATTTGATGGGGGTCCTTTGTGTGTTAAATGCTTTCAAATTTATTTAGTGACCCCTTTAATCTTATTCCCATGTTGGTTCAATGATTTTCATGTTGGTTTTTTGATGCCCTAATTACTTGAGTCGATGCGTTGCGCAAACTAGGGTTTGTGTGGTGACCTTTACAATGTCGAGCCCCTAGAGTTAAATTTGGTCTTTATTTTGTTAAAGGGTGAGGTTAAGCCCCTCTATTTTAAGTTCCCTTATGATCCCATGTGACCTAGGTACTAAAGCTCATTTCACCACACCTTTAAGAAATTGCTTCGTTTGAATGGTAGACTGGCAGAAGCGGACCCAAGAATGAACTTGTCCCATAAGTATTCCACAAGAAAGTTCATTTCCAAAATAATTTCAATGATGGTTAACTCTGGCCTTCACCCTTAGTTTTTGGAAGAAGCAGAACTAGAGTGGGAAATGAACTTGGAACTATTGATTGGTTATGGGTTCGATTTATGTTCCGATCCTGGTTCCGGTTTTGATCCAGCCTGTGTTAAATGGTTTCCTATTCCTAATTCTTCTTTGACTCCGCTTCCAATGAATATGAAATTTGACTAAGTATGGAGAATTATCCAGAGGGAATAGGGAATGGTATTGGATGATGTAATGATTTTCATGACTCTGTTCATCTAATCAGGGTTGTATTGTAGGAATAGAGGATGCTAGAAGCATCGGAGGAGGGTTCTCAAAGAATCCAACCTGTAGAGATTTAAGGCCTGGAACCATGCCTAAGAAGATAAAGGTGGATCAACTCCCCTACACCTTAAGGTACAAGCACAAGGAAACCACTCTCATAGCCAGCAAGGTAGATTTTGATTGGGCAGATATCATAGACACAAACTTGGCCCCATTCAATTATGAGGAGCTGCATGAAGAAACATTAAGTGAGGAGGTGACTCCAAGAGCAAAGAGAATTGTTCAATCTGGATTGGCACATGTTTCCCTCTTTCCTCTATCAGTCTAGTGTCCAAAATTGATACTTACTACAGGTGGAGCTTGCAATCCTGCTACCAGACAATGTGTGGACTTGCAAGGGAACATCATCATTGATATAACACCATAGATGATTAGGTTCATGTTAAATGAACCTACCCCACAAAGCCCCAAGAAACTCAATGAGGTAGAAGCCCTGCAATTATATAGCAACAAGGAGGCCAACAAGACTCATATGAACAAACATTGGATGAGATTGGAGAAGAAATCCCTAGCCAAGCTCCCTGATCAACCCAAGAGATCAGATTTCTACAAGGAGATTGGTGATATAATTATGATGCTTTCTAGAGTCTTTAGGAAAAGGGATTTCTCAAAGTTTAAAGAATGGATGTTCCCATTTATTCAAACCATTCTAGATGGCAAGCATCAGTTTTATTGGATGATGATATTGTCAGAGTTCCTACACAATCAGATGCTTAAAGTGAGGGAGATAAAATGCTTCTTCATGACTTCCTATGTCATATATGCAACTGCAAGGAGAGGTATCTTTCCTAGTTTGAATGCAGTTGGGATATTGGGAGAAGCCTCTGGACAGAAATAGGTGTGGGATCATTATGACCAGATGACCTTGCACACTTCTGAGTCACACTATAGAAGAGTTAATGATGCATTCTTGAATGTTATCATTAACCAACTAACAAGAGATGCAAGATATAGATTGAGTAGAGATGCCATGGCATTTATTGTAGAATGGGGACATTGGTACATCCAATACCCCAACTTTACTTATTTCAGACTGGCTGGTTTTGATGGCCACCCTCATCTACTGCCCAGGTGCTACAACAATGGAATTGTTTTGATGGAGTTCATTTATCAAGCTATAAAGGTTAACCTCAAATTTGATACCAAACACAAGATTGGTTGCCACAAATTTTCCATGAAGTTGGGTGAGTATGGTTATGCACACAATGTGGCAGCCAAGGTAATTTATGATGAGTTGATTCATTTGAAGTTGGGCTTATATACCTCTAGGAATTATTTTGATCCCAAGCACAAGATGCAAGATTTGCTTCCTATAGTTTTTGACAAACCTTTCAATTTGCTGGAGGATTTTTGGATGGACTTACAAGATGAATATGACTTAAGAAGAAGAAATTATGAAAGGTTACCCATTCCACTCATGATTGAGTATGGGGTGAAGGAGGATATTCTAGACACATTGTCGGATGATGGTGTAACCTTGGATCCCCAATATGAAATTGATAAGGTAGGAACTAAAGACTTGGATCTAGTGGATTGGGATGCAGATGAATCCATTTATATCAAACAGGTTGCAAGGCCAGTCTTGGATAGAAGTATCTAGTGGGTAGTTATGAGAATCAAGGAGGTAGAGGCTCAAACCTATAAAAAGAGAAAGGCTATAGGTACTACTCAAGGATACAGAAGAAAAAAAACAAGGACAACTCCTAAGGATCCATTGGAGTTCTTCCCTACCAATTCTGGAGAGAAGCTTGAGGTTGTAATTCCTACTCAAGATGTTCTTGAAGAACATGGAGAAGAGGCCACAAAAAAACCTGGTGTTTCAACAACTGTTGAAGGTGAAACATCAACTCAACCTCTTCTTGTAGAGCACCAATTGAGGGAATTCATACTAGAACCCTTCATAAGAAAGTTGAATCCTTGAAAGAGAAGGAGCTTGAAATTGAAATCAATGACATTGATATAGATTCTAAGGCTACCCAATCTGATAAGGAGACTAATGTGGTTGCATCTCATGAAGAGACTGAAGATGTAGTAACTAAACATGTCCTCACTCTAGAGGATCAGTGGAAGTTGTTTAAGGAAGCTAAGCAAGATGCAAAGGCCAAAGCACAAGCCGAGGCACTTGCTAAGAAACAAGAACCTGATGCCAAGGCTAGGGAGAAGGAACTAGCAAGGAAACAAAAACAAAAAGAGGAATTGTTGCAACAACAAAAGGAACAAGAATTGAAGACCAAACAAGAGAGATAAATTGGTTATGTTGCAGAAGATCCATGAGTTGGAAGAGACGAAATCTCAACAAAGAAGGGAAAGGGAAGCTCTTGAGGCTAAGTTCAAGGTTGTGGAAGCAACACATAAAAGGAAAGAACAAGCAAAACACCTAGAAAGAGAAAAGGAAGTTGAGGAACCTGCTAAGCATGAAAAAAAGTCTAAAGAAGCTTGGAATAAAGTTAGAGAGATTGAGAGATAAAGAGATAAAATGTATGAGGAGAAGAGGCTAGAAGAAGAACGTTTGAAAAAGGAGTTAGAAGCTAAAAAGCTACAAGAGCAAAAACATAAAGAAGAAGGTAAAAGGATTGCAAAAGAAGCTGCAGAAAGGGAACAACAACGGGTATAAGAGGTTGATTCTCAACCTAAAACTACCATTCTACAACCTCTTTCTTTTCCCACTACTGCCTCTTCTTCCACACAAATAATCATCACTCCTGGTGCTCCAACATGGCTGAAATTAGATCTTGAGAGAAAGAAAATAGTTCAACCTCATCCTTTGAATTGGGATGAAATGATGAAGGAGATAGAGAAAGAGAGGCCTAAGAAAAGGGCTAGGATCCTCCATTCCACTAAGCTCATAGATACAAGTGAGGTTGTAGTTGAATGTGCAATCCCAATGGTGGACAAAGATAGGCAGGACATGCAAATAACTAATTACCAATTTGGGCGCTGTCAATTTGGGGAGACCTACAAGGAATCAACAAATGAACCTCATTGATATTGTAGCATCCTCCACCAAATCTAGGATGATCAAAGATAAGCAAAATAAATATGAACTTAAAGCCCAATTGGATCAGTTACATAAATTCTGAAAGGATGTTTCCACTCTGATTTCTCAACAAGCTACTGCTCCAGAGACCCCAATCTTACTAAGCAAGAAAGAAGCTGATGACTTGGTGCAATTGAGAAAGAAGGTGGGGATGCCTGATAGATGGGTTGACCGACTCAATCAAGAGGTTAGTGAGGTGCTTCCTAATGGTTTTAAAGTGCATGAGGGTGCACTAGAATTGGTAGAAGAAATGAATCAGCATGTTGAAGTCTTGGAGAAACAAGATGAGGAGTATACAAAACATGTCAAGAAATTGAAGGACATCATAAAGGTGCCCAAGTAGACTCTCTTGGATCAATCAATCCTTGATGAAGATAATGCTGAATTCATAGAGAAGGCCATGAGAATAATTAGTTTTAGATCTAAATTCATTTATGAACATAAAAATGAGGTTCAAGAAGCCAATAAAGACTTGAATGGACAGATTGATGAATTAGAGGCAATGGTTGCTATTTTATTCAATGTGGATATCCCTGTCAAAGAAGGTCTCCCTCTTGATAATTTAAAAGAGAAATGGAATAAAAAATTTGAGGAGGTAATGCAAAAAGAAGATGATGGTGAAGACTTGTTGCTAGATAGGCTCATGGACATCAGAGATGAAGTAAAGGCTGCTAGGAGGGAGTTGATTAAGTTGAAAGATATGCAAGATTTTTCCTCAACAGAGTTGAAAATAATTAAATTTGAGAATAATTGGGTAGATGGACCTGATGTGGACATTCTTCAACAAGTATTCTCTAGTTATGATGAGTACCTTCTAGATCAAGCAACGCAGGAGTAATCTAGCAGTAGAACATTTTGTTCTTGTTGGACAACTTCCTCTCCTCTCCTATTTTTCAGGGTTATGACATGAGCTGAACTACAGATCTCATCTTGCAGTTCTACCTTCCTTCTTGGACATCAGATTTTGGACAACAAGGCTATCAACCATTTAACTAAAGATCAACCACTTCATGCAGTTTTGGTTCCTTGGTTAGTGGATCTCAGCTTTTGATAGAGAGAAATTAGTGCATGGTTTTCCTATATGTAATTTTGGGCTCCATTTTGTAAAGGTCGGTTGATTGAAGAAGGGTTAGCCACCTGATGAGATAACATATAGTATTGTTATAGTCTTAGGATTTTATAAGCTTTTAGCAAGATACTTGAAAAACTCTATTCTACTTAGATAATTTTACAATTTTATACAGTTTCATGTTATTGTCAAGTTTGGACCTAAATGATAATGTTAATGAATTATAATCATCCGCATGCCAATGGATGTTGTGCAAAATTGTTTTCTATTTGATGCAAATCAATAGGGGAAACCGAATCTAAGATTATTTCATTGAATTGTCTATGAATGTAATTCATTTATGTCTATTTGATCTGGTTTTAGCAATGAGTGGGTGATATGTTTGGATCTTGAAGTAAAGTTTTGATGAATGGTTGTGATTGTTGAATTAAGCACTATAAATGTATGCAATGGTGTAGGTTATGCTATGGATTGCATCATGTTATGGTTTTGGTTAGTTGGAGAAACCCTCATTGTTAAAATACATGTCTAGATGTAAAGAAATTTACATTCATGTTTTACTGTTCTAAGGCTTTGTTCTATCTTTTTCTATTTATTTATACCCCCAAACGTAGGTTAATTGATATGATTTAGTTTGTATTCCTTTATACCAGCAAGGCCCCTTGAATTGCATTGTCCATTGAGTAACATCAACATAGTTGAGAACCAACTATCAGGACCTTGGAGGACATATTACTTTTTTTATCTTTCCTTTTCAGGAGAAATAGAATAGAGATATTTTGTTTAATGTTGTTGTGCTATTTTGACCATCAACACTCCTATTGTTTAGGAACTCATCTTGGATGCCCTCACATGCTCATATCATTTAGAATTAATTACAAATGTCAATTAACATGATTATTTCAGTCAAAATCAATCTCTTTCTAATCCTAGTGTTTGAGAACACTTTCCAAGGACTTAGGAGATACATGAAATAAGTAATGTTTAGGATTGAAATTTAATGCCATCCTATTTTTGAAACACAGGGGACACTTCATCTGAAAGAGAAGAGATGGGGTCCTTAAGAAGGACACACATCTCCAAAATGAGTTATCACTGCCCCCAACACATAGGGGAGGAGAACCACACAAGATACTTAAAAAATTCAGGATAGAGGTAGACCTGAATATCACTTGTCATTTGAAGAAGAGGAAAGTGCATGAGCAAATAAATGAGTGATGGCACCTAAATCATGATTTTTTTGTATTTTATCCTTCAAGGCATTAAATTCACTAGTGGAATGGCCAAGCACTCGATGGTATACACAGAAGGAATGTTTTCCTTTATCATGTTAATGAGATTTCTTATGTGTAGGAGAAGAGTGATCAAGCGGGCTTTTAGAAGCCACAAGAAAACATGCTCTTGCTTAGATAAAGAATGAGGAGTAGGAAGAAACCCTTTCTTTTTTGGAGAAGAATTTGATTGCTCACAAGAAGAAGACATGAAGAAAGAAGACAATGGAGGATCTACATGGAGAGAATTATTCTAGCAATGGGGATTACACTCTTCTATAGGATCACCATCAGCCTTCTTGATAGGATTGCCAACATTAGCCTCTTTAACAGAAGTGTGATCATCTTCCTCATAAAGGGAAGGATTAACATTAAGAACATTACAATTCGCATTCACATTATCCCATGATATAGAAGAATAACCATCTTTGATAGGGGGTTTGAATAATGTTATTGGAAGGTCTAAGTGGATCTGGTCGACTTTATATTCCCTAATGAAGGAATCTATAAATTCTAGAGAACTCCAATCATCACCAAGACATGCATTTTCTTGAGGAGTAGACTTAGAATTTCTTGCTTCAGAAGGATCTTCTTTAGGGACATCTATCTCAAGAGTATCCTTTATAGTAGGTACTACTAGAGTAAACATCGACACATTGGAAGATATTGAAGGAATAAGAGTAGGAATAACTGAAACCTGACCAATAGTTGCCATCTCACATAAGTGCATAGCCTCAAGGTCATCCTTGACTGTGACTACTCGATTATTGCAAATGAACTTAATACATTTATGCAAGGTAGACGAGACTACACCCATAGCATGAATCCATGATCTACCAAGAAGAAGGTTATATGGTAGTTTTTTTGGCATAACATATACAAGGGTAGGTATAGTAATGGGTCCCAGCCTCAAAGGAAAGACTATCATGCCTAGGGCTTGTCGACTGACATTATCGAACCCACGAATGTCAACAGAAGAAGCATTAAGAGAAGATGAATCAATATTAATCTTAGGTAGTAGATCAATGCTACATACATTGAGTGTTGAACCAACGTCAATGAGAGTATGCCTAATGCTGATATTATTAATGTTAACTATGATCATTAGAGGATCTTCTTGCTTCTGTGCTTCTAGAGTTGGGAGTTCCTGTGGATAGAATGTAATATTTGGTGAATCCACACGAATATAAGCCATCAACGCATCAACATCTGCCAGCCTAGCGGAGAAGGCAAGAGGATCTTTTGCAAGGCTTCCTGAAGCATACCTTGATAAATCGGGGAAAACTAAAGCAAGTCCCATAGCGTTGGAGTAACACGAAGTTGCTTGACAAGATCATAATCACTAGGTGCTTTAGTTGTAGGTTTAGGTGCTTGAGGAAGGCTTGGTTGTTTATTCATTCTATTCTCATAAGTATGGGCTACTGCTCTGTAAGAGGGAGCCATAGAAAGATCAAGAGAATCACTCTTAGATGGAACACCATTAATAGAACAAACCCTTTTAGGAGAAGGACTAGCTAGATTCAAATAAATAACAGGTCTCTTAGGCCTTTGAGGGGTAGCAGAGACATAGATTACATTTACAGATTCATCACAACTAGTAGAATAATTATTTGAAGAAATATTCTCAACATCGATCCAAGGAGGATTAGATGTGGAAGGAGGTTCATCATTCGCTAATGCATCATCTCTAGAAGAGAGTGCATTGGAATGAAGAGAAGTTAGAGTAACCTTAAGAAAGGTATCGATGATTTCATCTTCCTACAACAAAATATCCTCTGAAGCAAGAGGACTTTCATGAGAAGGATCAAAGATACAAAGTGACATGGGCAAAGCCAAGTCACTATCACATGCATGAAATGTAATATCATTAAAATTTTGAAAAAAATGAGATACTAAACTAATAAAAGAAGATATCAAATTCATTTTGGTGATAGAACTGAGAAAAACCAAAAATCTAGATTTTTTAGATTTTTTTTGGTATTTACTAGGTTCTAGTAATTTGCATTTTTAGAGGTCTTCAGAGTAGATTTTGGGGTTGAAACTTGTGTCAGTCCCTAAAATTTGATAGCTGAGGGCATGGTATTTTAGGGACTAAACTAGTTCTCTTGGAGACCTTTCCAACAGTGCAAACAATTCTGAATTTCGAGCATCAAGTCAAAAGTTATGACCCTGCCAAGTAGGGCTAAATAAATTCCTAGTTTTTTGAAAAATACTCTTCTTCACGCAATGTTCACCAAAATGTAGAGAAGGGGGATTCACTACTCACGATTTCTCTTCATTCAAAGAGCCTCACAGGGCAAACTGCCCTAGACTACCTCAAGGAATGGCGTGAGAGTTCTAGAGTCTGAAAGAGCAAGTCACAAAGATTTTCTAGACAAACTGACGAGCTCTCATTCAAAGGACGACAATGTAGAATAAGGACGACAACATGACGTGTTGGTATCCAAGAGGCATGCTGACGTCTCGTACGGACCAGAAAGCGAATTTATCACAAAAAATAGCTAAATGACTACTTCTACTACGATTGTTGAGAACTTCTAAAGCATAGGAAATTAAGAGAATATGATAGAACTGAAGCAAAGTAAAGAATAAATGATAAAGTAAGAGAATAAGAGATAGAAAAATTCTCACGAAAATCTAAGTAATGAAGCCTCCAACTAGTAGATATCTTCAATACCTATGTCTGTAAGATTGAAAGAAAGTGTTGGGGCTATATAGGAGTTTGCCTCAGTCAAACCCCCATTTTGGTGTTCCCGCCTCCACAAACAACCAAATAAATAAAGAGAAATGAGAAGTCAACAAACGCAATGTGATAAAATAAAACCCTGCTCGAGGAGGAGAACCTATATCACAAAATGTAGGTGATAAAAGCAATCCCCGCTCGAGGAGGAGAACCCATATCATGAAGTAAGGATGCAATAGATAGGGGATATGGAATCCTAGGATGCTCATAAGCATGGAGTGAAGGAGATAGAGCTACAAGGCTTAAGGAAGCCAAATGGAGAGAGTAGGAAAAAAAGAGAGAGGGCTATGAAATCCAAGAGAGCTACAAAGGGCACTACAAAAGCCTGAGAGTCTTGTAAGAATGTGAAATCTTGGAGCCGCTATAACAAATAAGGGAGATGTGCAAGCAAGAGAGTAAAGAGGGAAAAGAGAGAATCCAAGAAGCTAGAGTGAAGCTAGAGGTTAGAGAGACAAATGAATTGAAAGAATAGCATTTAATGAGGGAAAAGAAGCTTCTCCAACCGTTACAAGGCATCCCAGGTTGTTACCACCGAAAAAAGGTGAGGACAAGTGGAAAACATACTCGGAGACAAAGTTGTTTGAGCGTTGAAACATCACAGGATGCTAGTGCGGCACGCGGACGTCCACGCAATGTGCTAGTGTCCAAACACATCACGCTACAAAATGACAAGAACGGGAAAAGCAAGAGGTTTAATGTAAAGTTGACGCATGAAGGTAGCTGCTGAAAAGGGCTTCAAAGCATGCTAAGAAGGGAAAAAGGATAATGCATGGGCTAAAATGAGCCTACACAAGATGCTATGGGAGTGGACACTAAAGCAGATACAAGAATGTATGTGAAATTGCAAGGGGTGCAATTTTATGACATTAAAATTTCATTTTAAAATTATATATTAAAATTTAAATCACTATTTTAAATTGAAATATAAAATAAAATAATTAAAAAAATGTATTATTGTTCTTAAATTATAATTTTTCCTAAGTCACAATTTCTTTTATTTCAATTATATATAGAATTATTGTTAGTTTTAAAATTATATATATTTGAATGTCTTATTTTAATTTAAGTTTCTTATTTTATTATTATTTAAAATTTAAATTACAATTTTAAATGAAAATAGAAAATAAAATAATAAATAATAAAAAATAATATTGTTACCTGATTGTGGTGACTCAAAGCAAAAGGTGGGAAGAAAATATGAGGCTGAAAAATTGTGCATCGAAGGAAAATAAGTGGTGGAGGAGGGCTTCCAATGGACCATGGATGCCCTCTTATCTAGGAATAAAAGAAGAATTTAGTAGAAATCTTGTGGGTGGTTGTACGTTTTTTCTTGTGAGCTGATTATTATAACTTGACTTAGTTCCTATATCTCCTCCTCCTTCCTATGGCTTGGTTTTAAGTTGCTTCACTCTTTTCAAACACTTATTTTTTCTATTCTTTCTTTGTCTTTGTGCTAGACTGATGTATCTTATTTTTTATGTTTAATATAGGGTGTGGGCCTTTGTCCCACTCTTGCATTGATTAAAAAAAAATATTATTGTTATTAATTTATAATTTTGGCACTTGAATATATTGGAATTTTGTTCCCTCTTATCAATTTGGGTTTCTTTTTTAATAATAGATAATCAGTTCTTAATTGGAAGCTTCATGTAACACAACTATTCCATTTGATGGACTATACAACATATCATCATCAATAAACAACAATGTTTATGGATCCCAACAAAGCACTACAACTAATGTTGCTACCACTTCCAATCCCCTATCTTGGTTTCCAACATCCCACTCCAGATCAAAGTTTATGGATTCCAAGGACATTCTAGCACATAAATACTATGCAACATATTTTGGATCTGAACTACTGCCTACAAAACCCAAGAAGAAAAGTAATAGTAACCCTATGAACAATAATAATGGCATATCCACAAGTATAGTGCAACAAAAGAAACTAAGTAATATTAATTTAGATGATGTAGCAAGATGGTGCTTTACATGCCACACCACTGCTACACCTTTGTGGAGGAACGGTCCTAAGGGTGCCAAGGTAAATTTCACCAAACTTTTGTTTTTAAGATACAATCAAGTTACACATATATCAGATATATTTAAGAGCACACTTATACCTACCTTTAAGGATTTTTGTATTGATAGGTTAGATACACCATCATTGAGTTACAAATCCTTTTGTTTCACAATATATATTTCTAAACAATACTTGTTTTTCTTTAGTGGGTTAATAAACAATCTCTATACAATGCATGTGGCATCTGATACAAGAAAGAAGAGAGGCGTGTTGCATCTTCCATGGCTATTGCAGCAGAAAATAACAATCAATTTGTAAAGGTATCATGCTCCTATTCCATTGTAGATCATAATAATAAGATCACTGCATGCCCACATCTTAATCCTTTGAAATAGATGATACTCCAACCCATTGTTGTAGAGGAATTTCCTGTACTGACTGCCACTTTCAAAGGCATATATTGGCATACAATCCCTTGGAATTATTAACATTCCAGTTTTATATCTATTGAATTGGAATATGTTTACTAGGAGCAGAATTTAGATTTTATTGGAAATATGCAATTTATACAAAACAAACAATTGGCTAAAAGTATTGATCTTTTTGCACCATGATACTAATTTAATGTAATGCTCTTAATTCTCTCAATTATTGCATGTGAATCTTCATGAATTTGTAGCATTTCTTGTCTAGATTTTAGAGCTATGATCCTTATACTACACTCCATTCATCTCAAGTTGAAGCTCGAGATGCTATCTTTCAGAGATGGAGTTAGATTGAACAAGATGCAATTCGCCACAAGAATTTCAATGTCCCTGAGTCATTCTCTACATCAACAAAATATCACAAACATATTTTAGTTTCTCCCACATACTTGCTAATTCCATCTGTGCTCTATTCCCTAAACTCTCAATTTCATTGCTTTATTAAGTTCAAATTATTAAATGAAATCATAAAAGTAAATCGATAATCCATTTGAATTGATGAATAGTCACATCGTACGGATCTTCTCAACCCTAGAAGATTAAACCATCAGATTCATGTGAAAGTGTTGGGATGAGATCCCCGAATAATACCAATGGTTGCAAGCTTCTAGAAAATCTTTCTTTTGACCCGAAATAGTTCCATATCTTAATGATCATATCTATTTGATTTAATATCATCTTTCAATGATTGATATATCTCTTGTGTATGGATTTCCACTTCTCATAAAGTGTTTCTTTGATCGATCTTATTTCATTAACCATCATCAATTCATACACCAAGTATCATCTCACTTGCTTGCCTATTTCAAAAACAACATGTCAATTGTCATTTCTCATCAAGTAATGTAAAGTGATCATACTCAGAAGAAATTGGATGCAGTTCTCAACAATGTAGCTAAAAAGTGACAATAGGCAAAGCCATCAACTCTAATGCGACTTCTCATTCTTTCCCCGCCTTGGGTGAACTTCTTGAAATGGTATTTTGTCCAAAAACTCTGTGTTTTGTCTGTGGTTCAATATTTTCACATTCCTATCAGGTATTATATCAAACGGTTCACATGCCTTATCAATTACATGGTGGCAGCCTTGGTGTTGTGTACATACTTTGTATTTGAAATTATATCAATTATCTTCATGGTTGCTTATTGCTTCCTCATTTTGTATCTTCCATAAACAAATCTACTTCAAATGTTTATGACTTCCTCTATAGAGGTGATCACCTATGGGATTAGATAATTATGCCTCCATTTATCATGGAGGTCATAGATAGAAATTATATGTCTATCAATCTCCCTTGGTTCTAATTATGTGCAACATGTGTTATATCCTTCAAGTGAGATTTGTGGGAACTACAATGTCCTAAGAAATGTAGTCTTGCTCCACAAAATGCATACCCACGTATATGTCTATATGCATATAAGATAAAAATTATGATTAACATCACTAGTTATTTTATTGAATTTTGCATGTATACTCTTCTTAATATCACAAATGACAGAGTGATTAAAAGAACTGATGTGGTTTTTTACACATACCCTAACCTTCAGAAGTTCTAGAAACAGTTGAAACTTATCAGTTTTCACCATGACTATCTCTTGATCACTATCAAAGTCTTCCTCATTATCTAAAACAACTTTAACAAAAAAATTCTCTGAATACCTATGAGACCTCCTTTTTCTATCACTGCAAGTAAGGGTAACAAGTGAATTATCTAAATCAAATTAAATCCATTTTCATAACTCTTGTATTCAACCTATTTAGTGCAGAGGAAGAATCCTTAGTTCTGATTATAAGGAAAGATTTACTTTTGGTTGCATCTTCAATATGCATTCTATTTGTACTCTTTAGATAATTCCTTCAATTGTTTTGTTTGTTTCATATCATATTGTAAAGTAACATCTAAGGAAGTAACATGCTTTCAGACCACTTTATAATCACTTATTTTTAAAAGGTAAAAGGTGTGTAGAAACTTATTATAAAGTTAAATAGACCATGACACAAATCTTTTTGATCTGGTGGAATCCTGGTCCAAATTGTATTGAACATGTATTGAAAAATTTCTCAACAATAGTCGGATCTTTCCATTGCACAAGATAAACATGCAATATTGAAATTGAAAAAACCATATCAAGTTCACTATACTTTGTCTCCTTAGTATACTGTTGTCTAGACTCCAAAGAACCTATTGCCCCTTAAAAAACCCTTCAATTGCAACTCCTAACTCAACTAATATATAACATAGTGTCATTTCTGTTGTGATATCCTTCAACACATATTTACTCTCTTCTAATATAGAGGTATGCAAGGAGGATGTTTTGGTTTCCATTGTATCACATTTTTTTGTAGTTTCTTTAGTTGAGTGCATGCCAAAAATTTATATAGAAACTAGTAATTGCTACTACCAAAAGAAGTGGAAAATCCCCAATAGTACTAGAAATTATTGCTACATTATTCCTTTCAGATCCTTTAACAATGAGATTTCTATTTTTAAAATAATTTAGAACTAAACTTTTGTCCAAACTCTAGTGACACACTTTGAGCCAATGAATTATTTTGCACATATAGTTCTTTTAGGTTGGGTAAATCAACAAAAGATATAGGTAGGGATCCATTTAACTGGTTGTCTTTAAGATATAATATGTGTAGCTTAATTAATGCACTAAAATTAGGTATCCCACCATTCAAAGAGTTATGATCAAGCCACAAATCATTCAAGGATGTGAGATTTTAATATTTCTAGTGGTATATGACCTGTCAAATTATTTCCCGAGAGGAGGATTGTAGTAGCCTTTGGTTGTCCATCAAATATTATTAAGAAAAGATGGAAAACCAAAGGCTACTACAATCCTCCTCTCAGGAAATAATTTGGCAGGTCATAAATACCTCTAGAAATATTAAAGTCTCACATCCTTGACTTATTTGTGGCTTGATCACAACTCTTTGAATGGTGGGATACCTAATTTTAGTGCATTAATTAAGCTACACAGATTATATCTTGAAGAAAACTAGTCAAATGGATCCCTAATTGTATCTTTTGTTGATTTACCAAACCTAAAAGAACTTTATGTGCAAAATAATTCATTGGCTTGAAGTGTGGTCTCACTAGATTTTGGATAAACACTTAGTTCTAAATTATTCTGAAAATAGAAATCTCATTGTTAAAGGATCCGAAAGGAATAATGTAGCAATAATTTCTAGTACTATTGGGGATTTTCCACTTCTTTTGGTAGCAGCAATTACTGGTTTCCATATATTTTTTTGGTAGACACCCAACTAAAGAAACTATAAAAAATGTGATATAGTGGAAACCAAAACAACCTGCTCGCATACCTCTATATTAGAAGAGAGTAAATATGTGTTGAAGGATATCACAATAGAAATGACATGATGTTATATATTAGTTGAGTTAGGAGTTGCAATTGAAGGAGGTTTTTAAGGGGCAATAAGTTCTTTAGAGTTTAGACAACAATATATTGAGAGAAAGTATAGTGAACTTGATATGGTTTTTGCAACTTCAATATTGCATGTTGATCTTGAGCAATGGGAAGATCCGACTATTGTTGGGAAAGTTATTAATACATGTGATACAATTTGGACCAAGATTCCACCAGATCAAAAATATTTGTGTCATGGTCTATAACTTTATAATAAGTTTCTACACACCTTTTACCTTTTACAAATAAGTGACTATAAAGTGGTTCAAAAGCATGTTACTTCCTTAGATGTTGCTTTACAATATGATATGAAACAAACAAAACAATTGAAGGAATTATCTAAAGAGTACAGAAAGAATGCATATTGAAGATGCAACCAAAAGTAAATCTTTCCTTATAATCAGAACTAAGGATTCTTCCTTTGCACTAAATAGGTTGAATGCAAGAGTTATGAAAATGGATAATTTGATTTAGATCATTCACTTGTTACCCTCACTTGCAGTGCTAGAGAGAGGAGGTCTAAAAGGTATTCAGAGAAAGAGTTTGTTGAAGTTGTTTCAGACAATGAGGCAAACTTTGATAGTGATGAGGAGATAGTCATGGTGAAAATTAATAAGTTTCAACTATTTCCAGAACTTCTTAAGGTTAGGGGATGTGTAAAAACCCATGTTAGTTCTTTTAATCACTCTGTCACTTGTGATATTAAGAAGAGTATTCATGCAAAATCCAATAAAAATAACTAGTGATGTTAATCATAATTTTCATCTTATGCATATAAACATTTACATGGGTATGCATTGTGTGGAGCAAGACTACATTTTTGAGGAAATTGCACCCCACAAATGTCACTTGAAGGATATAACATATATGCTGCACATAATTAGTACCAAGGGAGATTGATAGACATATAATTTCTATCTATGACAAAATGAGGAAGTCGTAAACATTTGAAGAAGAGGTGTTTATCAAAGAGTTGTGACAAAATGAGGAAGCACTAAGCAAGCATGAAAGTACTTGATATAATTTTAAATACAACATATATACACAACACCAAGGTTGCCACCATGTAATGATAAGGCATGTGAACCGTTTGACATAACACCTGATAGGAATGTGAAAATATCAAACCATAGACAAGACACAAAGAGTTTTTGGATAAAATGCCATTCCAAAGAGTTCACCCAGGGTAGGGAAAGAATGAAGAATTGCATTAGAGCTGATGGCTTTGCCCATTCTCACTTTTTAGCTACACTGTTCAAAATTGCAATCGAGTTCCTCTAAGTATGATCACTTTACATTACTTGACGAGAAATGATAATTGACATTATTTTTGAAATAGGCGAGCAACTGAGATGATACTTGGTGTATGATTTGGTGATGGTTAATGAAATAAGATCGATCAAGAAAATGCTTTATGAGAAGTGGAAATCCATACACAGAGATATATCAATCATTGAAAGATGATATTAAATCAAATAGACACAATCATTAAGATATGGAACTATTTCGGGTCAAAAGAAGGATTTTTTAGAAGCTTGCAGCCATTGGTAAATTACTCAGGGATCTCATCCCAACATTTTCACATGAATCTGATGGTTTAATCTTCTAGGGTTGACAAGATCCATATGATGTGACTTTTCATCAGTTCAAATGGATAATTGATTACTTTTAGGATTCCATTTAATAATTTGAACTCAATAAATGCAATGAAATTGAGAGTTTAGGGAATAGAGCGCAAATGGACTTGAAGTCTTAGGCAAGTATGTGGGAGAAACTAAAAGATGTTTGTGATCTTTTGCTGATGTAAAGAATGACTAAGAGACATTGAAATTATTGTGGTGAAGTGCATCTTGTTGAATCTAACTCCACCTCTGAAAGATAGCATCCTGAGCTTCAACTTGAGAAGAATGGAGTGTACTCTAGGGATCATAGCTCTAAAACCTTCACAAGAAATCCTACAAATTCATGAAGATTCACATGCAATAGTTGAGAGCATTAAGAACATTGCATTAAATTGGTATCATGGTGCAAAAAGATCAATACTTTTAGCCAATTGTTTGTTTTGTATGAATTGCAGATATCCAATAAAATCTTAAATCTGCTCCTAGTAAACATATTCCAATTCAATCTATAAAACTGGAATGTTAATAATTCCAAAGGATTATACGCCAAAATATGCCTTTAAAAGTGGCAGTCAGTAAAGGGAATTCCTCTGCGACAATAGGTTGGAGTTTCATCTATTTCAAAGGATTAAGATGTGGAGCTGCAGTGATCCTATTATTATGATCCACAATGGGATAGGAGCATGATGCATTTACAAACTGATTGTTATTTTCTGCTGCAGCAGCCATGGCATATGCAACATGCCTCTCTTCTTTCTTGTAACGGATGACATAGGCATTGGATAGAGACCGTATATCAACCCACCAAAGAAAACAAGTATTGTTTAGAAATATATATTTTGAAACAGAAGGATTTGTAACTCAATGATGGTGTATCTAACCTATCAATACAAAAATCCCTAAAGGTAGGTATAAGTGTGCTCTTAAATATATCTGATATATGTGTAACTTGATTATATCTTAAAAACAAAAGTTTGGTGAAATTTATCTTGGCAGTGCCCTTAGGACCGTTCCTCCACAAAGGTGTAGTAGTGGTGTGGCATGTAGAGCACCATCTTGCTGCATCATCTGAAGTAATATTACTTAGCTACTTCTGTTGCACTATACTTGTGGATCTGCCATTAGTATTGTTCACAGGGTTACTGTTACTTGTCTTCTTGGGTCTTCTAGGTAGTAGTTCGGATCTGAAATCTGTTGCATAGTTTTTATGTGCCAGAATGTCCTCAGAATTCATAAACTTTGATCTGGAGTGGGCTGTTAGAAACCAAGACATAGGATTGGAAGTGGTAGCAGCATTAGTTGCAGTGCATTGTTGGGATCCATAAACATTGTTGTTTCCTGATGATGATATGTTGTATAATCCATCAAATGGAACAGTTGTGTTGTATGAAGCTTCCAATTCAAAACTGATTATCTATTATATAAAAAGAAACCCAAAATGATAAGAGGGAACAAAAGGCCAATCTATTAAGTGTCAAAACTATTGAATGGTTAGGTGTTGTTCCAGAAAACCACCATGGAAGAAGTAATCGAAGTAATGACGACTACACCTTTTTCACAGAAGGTACCAAGATCAGACCTAAGCTCTTTCACCACGAATTCACCTAGCAAGCTGGATATTCTTTGGCGTTATTGTGACCCTCTTGGCATGAATAGCACACAAATTAGTATCTTCAAATAAACCCACGAGATAAGCCTCTGCAGCTTCTTGGAGTGCGAGGACGACATGCCTCTGGAAGCGCAAGTCCGTCTGCAACAAAATACAATGACAAGGATTTATTGCCGACCACATTGCCACAATCACTTAACATTAAGATTAACCCCAATCCCATGAACACTTACCTTGAAGTCCTGAGCAATTTCTCTTGCAACTTTCGTATTACGAGGTCAATACTCTTCTGGTACTTTTGGATCTGACTGTATATTAAAACGACACAAATAAATCATCACAAAATAGGAACCGTTTTCGGGGAATTCAACAAGGTGAAATGTTAGGGTTTATACCATAAAGCAACAGTTCCAGGACGGTATCTGCGAGGCTTCTTCACGCCTCCAGTCGTAGGTGCTGATTACGAGCAGCCGGAGAAGTGAAAATAAATTAAATCCGCCGAGAAAACGTCCGTGGACATAAAAATGTGATTAAATCTCGGGGTAAAAATCAAACCGTTGCGATTTTACTGTTCATTCAATAATGTCAATAAACGCGTACAGGGAAAAAGTTCGGTGATTTTGCAGCAAGTTGCTGCCATCTGACATGAAAGTTCCTATTTTGATGAAAGTTCCTATTTTGATTGATTGTTTTATTCACTATTTTGAATCCCCCGTTACCTAAGTCTGCCCGCCTAAGGTTTTTCTTTGTACATTTGCATCTGCTTATACTCTTTTTGTGGTAACTGATCTTTTTCCTGTTGTTTTGCAGATGTAATTTTATTCTTTGTAATTGCTTGTAAATGCCTTTTTCTTCTAAAAAATTTTTAAAAAAAAGTTTTTCTTTGAAACCCTCATCACTTAAGCTATACATTTGTTATTACACACACACATATATATATATATATATATATATATATATATATATATATATATATATATATATATATATATATATATATATATATATATATATTTACATTTTTATTATTAATAATATTTATGCTATATTTTTATAATTATATTATACTATAAGTTTATTATTAAATATTATATTATTTTTATTATTATCATATTTAATACGAGTCTTTTATTATTGGTGTGTAATGGGTATGGGGAAGAGGTGTGGA
>VDFB02320055.1:0-83058 GCA_007258455.2 Sequoia sempervirens | reverse complement strand
CGACGAAACAGGGGGCTTTGTGAGAAGGTTCACAGGAATTCATGTGGAAGACTCCTCCAGCTATTCGTACAGTAAAGAAGATTCGTGTAATTGCACGATGAAAACAAGCTTAGGAATGATGTAATTGCAGAAGTTGATGGAGAAGTCTTTGTAGGCTAGCTTTCTGGTCAACCTGTAGAATTCGATGCCATGAAAGTAGACTAATGTGAAAAAAGAGAGAGAATAAAAGTAGGCTTGCTGGTCGGTGAGTTGAAGTGCAAGGTAATCGTAAGAGAGACGGAGAGGGGAGGTGATGGAGAAATGATAGAATGAGTGGTTTTATTGCGTACAAAACCTGGGGAAGAAACGCAGTATAATGTGAGTGGTGGAAAGCATGGGGAACCAGTGGACTATTCGTATAAGAAAGAATAGCCATTTATTACTTGTAAGGCATCCATGTAATGGAATTTGTTTATTATGTCAAAGGCGTTCTTTCTATGAACAGTATCTAACTGATTTTCGAGATCGGCGACTCGCCTTACTTCAAAAGGAATGCAAGACAATGAACATAATCTTCACCGTTCGTTTTTGTTAGTATGCTTTGTCACCAAACTTTGTACACACGCAAAGACGTTAACACCGGGAAAGTGTCTCATGCCTTCGAGATGCACTAACCCTAATTGGTCTCTGTTGAAACACAGAACATATTATTCTTCATTTGCATTTTTTGTCAAAGATTTTGGAAGTATAGTTAGATTGAATTTTTGTTTAATGCAAATAGATTGAAACAACAATGGATGGAGATTGGTTTTGGTTTGTCTCATTATTTTTTCTATGGTAGACTTTCATAGTTTTTAAATAATAAATTATATGTTTAAATTTTTAATTTTTTAATAATTATAATATTATAATATATATCATATAAATAATTCATTTTAACTTATAAATAATTTATTTTACGTTATGTATAATTTATATATTTTTCTTTTTACGATTTTAATAATGATTGTATTATAATATATAATAAATATAATTTATAAATAGTAAATTATGTGTTTAAAGTTTCTTAATTTTTAATTTTATTTTTATTTTAATAATTATTATACTATAACATATATAATATATAAATAATTGATTTTAAAATATATGTTATATAGAAATTTAAATAATATTATTAATTGACTTTGAAATATATAATAATAATAAGAATAAGTTTTTAATAAATATATATTTTACGTTGAAGGAATATTCAATTTGAAAGAGGTCAAGCTAAAAATTTTAATCAATGGTGTAGTCTTGCTAAGAACCCTTGAAAGACGTTCAAATTGATCACACCCATTCACTTGTTTTGTCTGGTCTTTTCTCCTTTTTCTCTCGTGGGTATTAGGGGAGAGGACCAATACCTGAGCATGTTTCAATAGTTGTGATAGTACTTGTTTATATAATGCCCAATATTTTTATCAATATTGGACCAATAGTGGTGACTTTAAAGTTGTTAGTGTTGATGATGACTACCCATAATTAAACAAAATGTACTCCTATGATCTAAAAAGCAAACCATTCATGTGATTCCACATCAGCGCTCAATAAAACATGTTGTGAATGCACAAGTATTGGTCTCACTTTATTTTCGGGCCTTTTTGGACACTTTGACAAAAAGCATGCTGATGTAAAAAATTGGGAGTAATTTGAAATTTCCACATAAGTAGGGGACTTGCCAAGTAAGCTGCTGTAAAAAATTGGGAGTAATTTGAAATTTCCACATAGGATAATTAGAAGAGGGAAGTTAGGGTGCACAACTACTGGGTCCTCTCCCCTAATGCATGATGAAGTCTAATTTTTCACAATCCAGCTAATTAATGTGAAAGCAACACGATGAAAAGACTGGACGTGAGCTGGATCGTCCTCCTGCCAGCACTAGGTAAACGAGGAGCACCCAAACATAACTCTCCTATACTTCTCAGGAGATATTGTATGATAAGAAAGTAGGCATATGGCAGTGACTTTCATTTTAATAAACATACTCTAAAAGCCTTGTCAAAACCTTAATTTCAGGCTGCAGCTCACCAAATTCGAGAAGTGAAAGGTCAATATTAGTGAGGAAGAGTTTGAAGAAGTGGTGGGTAAAACGGAAAAAAAAAAAAAAAAACTGAAAATAGTCGATAAAATGGCAAAAACTAAAACACACGTGATTACATTTTTTTTTTATGGAATAAATTTAGTAAGAAGGAATGTTCTAATAAAGTAAGCTTGAAAGCCTGTCCAACTCACCGTTTTATTGATCAAACATGTATTTGTGCAGTGAGTCTAACATAGATGGGCAATAGATATTTTTGCCCACTAGTTCTTTTCCTTGATGAGATTTGACTGTCGAGTTAATATGTCTTAGATTGCATTCAGTGGAGATAACTGCTCCTTGTCACCGTGATCCTCTAGATATAAATGCTCCTTACTACCACCATCCTCTAAATATCGCATTAATGTTTCATTTGTATTTATCTCCATCATATTTCACCGACCTATGATACCTTTATATATCTAACCATCCCTTTCTTATTTTCATTGCCAATTATCTGTGCTTTATGTGGAGCTTGTCATCTTTGTTTCCACCTACTTGTTTGAAGTCTTCTGCGCTTTCTCATTAAATACTGCACTGTTCAATAATTTTGGTTTTTCTTCTTTATTCCTCATAGTGATAATCAGACTATGTACGTATATAACATATTAACAAGACAAAAACCAATTCCTTATAATTAGTTCTCACTTACAACATTTAAAGAGTGATGAATACACTGCAATATCCACAAAGGCTTTTGCTCAGAAATGATTAAACTTTGATACACATCATAGATCAGCATCGGTGAACTTGGTGCCCTTGTATTTAGAATAAGAGCTCCACAACTTTGGCCCCACAGAAATATTATGTTGATTATGAAACCATAATTATGGGAGATCATTTTTTAGTATCGTTTCACTTTTGCAGTGGGTTTTGCTTATCCTTGACCTTGTAGTTCAATTTTTATTGCTTATATTTGACGATAAATGTGGTTTGTAACGTATGTGTCAAGTCTTTATATAATAAACTCTAATTACCAATTTATGGGGCTCATTTGTGCGGTCTGTAATGCTCAGGTTAGCCTTCTAAAAGAGGTAGTTACATACAATTTGTATCTATTATATAATATATATATATATATTTTTTGCTATATACAATGACTAGTAATGTAAATTGAATTTCTACATATATGAATCACTGTAAATTAATTTTGAATATATCAATCACAATATTATAGCTATTTTTGAGAGATAGGTTGAAGAGGAAGAGAGAGAAGAGGGGGAGAGAGGGAGAGAGAGAAGAAGATAAGGGAGAGAGTGATAGATAGCTTAATATATAGAGAGAGGGAGAGGGAGAGACATAGAAAGGGGGTGATATAGAGAGATAGAGAGGGATAGTAAAAGATATAGAGAGATAGAGGTAGAGGTAGAGAAAGATACAGATAGAAAGAGATAGAGAAAGGAGTGAAAGGGAGATAAAGAAAGAAATAGAGATTGAGAAATAGAGTAGGAGAGATGGAGTGAATGAGAGAGAGGGGGAGGAGAGATAGCTCAATAGATAGAGAGGGGAGGAGGGAGTGACATAGATGGTGAGAGATATAGAGTGATAGAGATAAATAGGGAGAGATATATCAATCACCCTCCCTTTATCTCTATCTATTCATCTTTATCTCTTTATCTCTCTACCTCTCTCTATCTCTATCCCCCTCTATATATATATATGTTTCTCAATATCTCCCTATATATATATATATTCTTCCCTCTATTTTTCTTTATCTCCCTATCTCTTTATGTGACTTCATCTCTATTTATGTCTCTATCCTTTTCTCTCTTTCTCTTTCTCTTTATCTTTTTTTCTCCATTTGCCTCACTATGTCTACTCTTTCTTTGTCCCTCTTTATTCCTCTATATCTCTACATATCTCTTTGTCTCCCTCTTTATCTCTTTATTTATATTTAACTCTTTCTCTCTCTATCTTTGTCTTCTCTCTTTTCTCTTTTTATTTCTATATATATCTATTTTTGTCCCTTTATTTCTATCTTTTGTCCTCTCTCTTCATCATTCTTTGTCTCTTTCTCCTTTGTCTCATTTTCCTCCCTCCCTCTTGCTCTCTTTCTCTTTTTTCTCTCTCCACCTACTCATATCTTATCTCTCTCTCCCTATCCCTTTTCATTTCCTTTCTCTTTCTCTCTCTCTCTCTCTCTATGTTTGTTGAGCCTTAGATATGAAATGGGTACATTGAAGAGGCCTTAAAGGTGAATTATCATATCTTTAATCAAATTACATGCTACCTTGAGCATAAATCCCCAAGTCCATTCTTGAATTGTTGACATGAAACAATCAATCAAAATTTAGTTTCTCTTTTCTCCAATTCTCTATCTTTTGAGATTTGATCATGAAACAAGTCTCACACCTGCAAACCACTATTGAGTCATTGGAAAACTAGTTTTAGTTGATATTCAATGGTAAACCAACTACAGTGAAATGGTAGAATCCTCTAAAATATCAAGTAAAAACATCCAAAATTTCACTTCACACATAAAAGCCAGATAAATATTGATTTGATAACTAGATGGGGACATTCTATTTCCATTTGCATTATTTTTTATCAATTTGATGGAAACTTTCTTTTTTCATTTGCATTGGTTTATGTTTTAAATTTGTATGGAAATATTTCATAATCAAATAAAAATTAATTCTTTAAAAAGAAAAATCTAGATTCATCTAAATTTATTTCATTCCATTATTTAACACATAATCTCTAATATATTAACATACATATAGTTTTCTATTAGTGTAATCCTTGAACTTCCTTTAGGTGCAAGTGCTAGTATACATACCTCTCTCTATATAGAATTGTCTCCCCCTCTATCTCTCTTTCTTTTTTTCAATCTATCCAAAAATCAATTAAAATATCTTATATATATATATATATAAATTTCATTTGAGTCCACTTAATAATATTTATATTAATTTCAAGAATTTGAGTCCACAAAATGTGGAAGTTTTTGCCTTAGCCAAAAAAATGAAATCAACATTACAAATAAGGGATCCCGAATTTTATAAACGGGATCCCAATTTTTAAAAATCGGGATCCTGTTTAGCTTCGGGATACCAAGCCTAAATGCAAAATGGGATCGCATTTTATAAAAAATGGGATCCCATTTGTTAAAGGGTGTTGAACTGACAGACAAGGAACAAGATCCCGATTTATAAAAATTGGGGTCCCATTTTGTAAAAATCAAAATCTCATTTTATAATGGTATTTATTTTTTTTAAATGAATAAACTGCATTTTGCAATGGATGGGATCCCAAGCGCAAGTGACAATGACCTCTACAAACAGCTCCAAATACCTGCCCATCCCCATTGTTTTTGCATTTTTTCTTTTTCTTTTTTGAATTTGTGAATCAAATAACTGATTTTAGCATTTTTTTAATTTATTTGATGTTTTAAGCATTTTATTTCTTGTTATATTAGAAATGAGTAACTGTAGAAATAGATCAAAAAATGCAATGAAACCTGAAGATTTCTAAATAGAAATAGAAAAATGAACCTTGAATTGCATTTTAGAAACAAAATTTAGCTTTTGAAACTGAAATTGTTTGATCAAACCAAAAAAAATTGAATTTGAAAACATTAATTGAAACGAAATAAAAAAATTTGCATTTCAAAACCCTAATCAAGCTTTTTTGAAACCTTGAATTCAAATCAAACCAAAAAAAAATTGATTTGAAAACCCTAGTTTGAAATGAAACTAAAAAAATGCATTAAAAATGCTAATTGCTTAGAAATTGAAACCCTAAAATGAATTGGAACCAAAAAAATTGCTAAAAATCTAAATTGAAATTCAACTTGAATCATTTTGATTTTGAAAACTAGGTAATTTTGAGCTCAAGAAAATTCATTTGCATTGCTTAAATTTTTTAAATTTCACTTGCATTGTATAGAGAAAATGATATGTTAAACTTTAGTTTCAATGTTAAATTATAATTAGATTAGAAAATAATATGAACTAAAGAATAGTTACAATTCATAAATTTTATCAATATTTGCAAATTTAGTTATCAAATTCATAAATCCAAGCACGTACAATCGATTTCCAATTGGCACTAACTTGCAAGTCTAAATTATTCCAAGCTCCACCCAAAATTCACCCTAAGTTCGCTAAACCATAAACCCTGAACTGTAAAATCTAAACCCTCAACACTAAATCATTTGAATTTTGTCTTAGGACCTTAAAATGAAATTTGGTTGCCTTAAAAAACCCTCTATTGTCACCATCCAATACAACTTTTTGTAATGTTTTCACTTATTTGAACACATAATATAAAACCTTTTGGTTTCTAAAGGTTTATGAAGAGTGGATGATCACTCTCTATGACACTTAGACATGATCAATAGGGATCTAAATCATTGGAAGAAAACTTTTTTGTATTATATCTGCAAGATAGGAGAGTGCAAGTGAGAGTGATATGGGTAACTTCTTTCATTGGAGATACCTAAAATTATGTAGGTTCAATGTCAAGAATGGGTCTATTTGGTAGAATTATGAAAATTATTATGAATATCTAGAATACCATAAAAGTATAATTATAGCAATTCTGATTGGAAACACTTGGGTATATATCATATGAAATTTAAATAGTAAGGTGTCTATTAAATAGGAGAGTTGATAATACATGGAAAGAGGTTTGTATGGGAATATATGTATTAAGAAACACATACCATGACCTCTAAAGGATTTTTAAGATGTGATCCTAGATAATAATCCACCCATCCTCAAGCATAATGAGTTCTTTAGCAATTAAGGGAGATGAAAACCTTAAAATTACCTATATTTTGATACTATATAGATTTATGTGGGAGGATAGAAATGCATCAATAAGGAGACTAAGATGGAACCATTTAACACCTAAGGTACCTATTACATGAGAAAGGGGGGAGGTACATGATGATAGGTTGGAGGAACTAGGCTATTATTACAATAGAGAGGGGAGGAGGATTCATATTATGCTCCTGTAAATAAGAGGTCAATTTAGAAGATTAAAAGAACTCTAATAACAAATGAAATAATTCTATAGAGGGAGTGAGTGGGATTGTTTAAAATTTACAAGGAGAGAGGTCAAGGTCCAAACACCTACATAGAGTCCTACACAAAATACACTAATCTAGGTACTTCCTAGAAGGATCAAGATCCATGTGAGTAGCCTCTTTTTATTTTTGAATCTTCTACATATGTATATTTATTCCTTTATTATGTGATTAAAATTATGTATGATATAATTTATTAATAAGTGATTACAAGTATAATCATTAAAATATTTTATATTTTTTTTGATATCCCCTAATGTACAGGAGGAAATTTTTACTTGTTTTGATACATGTATATTATTATTGTGATATGTATAGATTGATTCATTTTTAACATGATACTTTTTTTATTAGAGGGGTAAACACTTTTGACCCAGAACTATGAACCAAGGAGGTCACACTATGACTAAATTTGGACCTCACTAGACATCTAGATCCCCTTAAGCCATCCTATCACCCTAAATCCTAAATCAATTTCTTAAGGGTCCCAATATGACATTTCTTAAGGGGATCAAAGAAGTTCTTAAAATTTGGTGAAGTTTCCCAAGGCAACCAAATTTAACAATAATAAGATTGTGCAAGATTATAATATGAATGAGATTTCATGATCTAGGTTGGTTAGTTGAAACAAGAGCTATCTCAATCAACTATTCCACAAGAAAATGTTCTTCACTAACTCACAAGTTCATTATATTCCAAGGGACACCAAAAATTCACCCTAAGTTTCGTAAACCCCAAACCCTAAACTCTAAAATCTAAACCCTAAACACTAAAGCATTCATTTTGTCCTAGGACCTTAAAATGAAATTTGGTTGCCTTAGGAAACTCCACCAAATTTTATTCCCTTAAGCCATTTCATTTTGTCATAGGATCTTACTACATAGATCCCCTTAAGCTAGATCCTATTACCCTAAACCCTAAACTCTAAACTCTAAACCATAAACCTTAAAGCCATAATTTTTTCTTAGGCTTTTAATGAAATTTGGTTACCTTGGGAAACTTCACCAAATTTTATTCACTTGAGCCATGATGCCATTTTGTCCTAGGACCTCAATAGACATAGATTCCCTTAAGCCATGCTATCACCCTAAACCATAAATTGATTTCTTAAAGGGGTCCTAATATGACATTTGTTAAGGGGATCAAATAAGATCTAAAAATTTGGTGAAGTTGCATTCATAAATTGTCCTATATTAATAGTTAATTGTATTTTCATTCAAGTAACATGCCTTAGACATAAATGAGGCTTGCATATTTTATCATTTGTATTCAATTAGGCCATTTATATTGAATGGTTTTAGGGTATTTCCTAAACATGTATCTTACATTTTGAAATTACAAATCTAATGTAGGTTCACTCATATCTTAGAGATCACATGGATCAAGTAGATAATATTCACAATCCACCTCTGTGCCATCCATCTCAACCACCTTCACCTCCACCTCCACCCACTCCACCTCATAATCTCCCACCTCCACCACTTGAAATCGATGGTGCTCATTTGCAAGCACGAAACAATTCCAATGTTAGAACCATGCAAGAGCAAATCAACATTATTCAAAATTAAGAAAGTGTCGCACCACCTGTGAGGATAATTGCATCTAGGATTCAAACCATTATTGATGTTGTCAAGGCTATGGATGGGATCTTAGATGAACATCGACAATGGCTAGAGGAGAGGAGAACTTCCACTTTTGAAAAGGAAAACACAAAGAAATGAAGAGATGCAGTAGAGAGCCACAATAGTTTCTAAATTAAGACAATGATCTTATAGTTATGAATTTATGAATTTGGTTCAATGGATATTTTGTATGATTAATTTATAAATTTGGTTGAATGGATATTTTTAGTGACGTGAATTTATGATTTTGGTTCCAGATGGATATTTTTAGTGACATGAATTTATGAATTTGGTGGAATTTATGAACTTTCAATGATGAATTTATAATAGTAAATATTTTATGACTATCTACTAGATCATGATTTGTTCTATTGGAAAAATGTAATATATATATATATATATATATATATATATATATATATATATATATATATATATATATATATATATATATGTATATGTATATGTATAAATATATATATATATATACATATATATATATGTATGTATATATATGTATATGTATATGTATATATATATGTATATGTATATATATATGTATGTATGTATGTATATATATGTTTTAGACATAAAATGAGGTTTTTGTGAATGTTTCAAGTTTTTTTTAGTATGTACATACATATTAAAATTGCATAGTTCTAGATCTTAAATTTTGAAATTTGTATGTATGTACATAGTTTAGTTGAATGATGTATGCATTCAAATTATGCATCATATTTTTTATTTTAAATGTATGTACATGTTAAATTTTGAATTTTGTATATTAATTTGAATGCTAAATCACTATATTTGTATGTACATGTGTATATTAATTTGAATGCTCAATCAATGTATATGTATGTGTATGTATATGTACAATGTGCACATCCTATTTAAACAAATTTAATTTTGTAAGTTTCTATGTTAATTTTGTATAATTTAATGCAGGTGCACTTATATTTCACATCATGGATCAATCTAACATAGATGATATCCTCAATTCACCACCTCAGCCACCTCCACCTCCCCCTCTACCTCCACCTCCACCTCCTCCTCCACCTCTCCCTCCAGCACTAGTTGCATCTGATGAGGCTCACTTGTGAGCCTGTATAAATGATCAGGTTGCAGCCATTTAGAATCAAATCAATTCTATGCAGAGTCAAGCATTGATTCCTCATCGTGCATTAGACATTTTGCATCTATGATGCAAAATGTTGTGGATGCCATCAGGATTATTGATTTTGATCTTGATAGGCATCGATGAGAGAGGGAGCAGATGCGACAATATTATGTAGATGGTTTCTCATATAGACAAATTTTAGACCTTAAGATAAAAAAATCCCACCTAGCCCCATACTTTCTCAATCCTATCACTTGACAGCCCATTCCTACCAATAAATTTAGAATATCCATGAGGTGGTATGTGTATCCCGAAATGAGTGCAATTTTTTTGAATAGATGGTATACGGTTTTTTATAGTCCACCACATGCTAATTGGGATGTCCCATTGTATTTTTTGAGGAAACTATATGTAGATTTTGTTATGGGGAAAAAGCGCAATTATTTTGATTTCAAATCATTTTAGGGTGTTGGTGGTGGCATGCCACAATAGAGGTTAGGGGTAACCTGGTTGATCCCCAACACCCTGCGCATGCACAACCCCTTGTTGCTACTCCTAGTCCTCCCATTCCCGCACCGTTGCATTAGCTTGTGGTGGTCTCCACATTAGGATCCCTTAGTATGCTTGCCGAAGACCTTGATCAACATGCTTCTGTGATTGCGAGTAGGGAGCATAGAGATGGCGATGATGGAGTGTATTATGGAATTGGTCTGAGTACCACTCTAGGAGTGCTGAGGGCCCCACATGTATGTACTAGTTTCCACCAATTATGCTATGGACCCGATCAGGCCACACCTAGTTCGGGTGGACATCAAGACTCTAGTGGTTCATCTAGTCACCTCAATTCATTAGTAGAATTTCTTACAACAAATCATCACCCTAAGGACACTGTGACACAGGTATAAATATGCATCTACATGTTGATTTTATAAGAATTTTATTGAATGTATATATCAAAGAAAATTTTGCAATACATCTTAACAATCAAACTATTTGATGTGTATATGACACTAACGATGGGGAAATCATCTACTCAATGAGTACATACATAGATACTAGTACTTGTTGGCAACCCTTTTGGGGTATTTTGATTTCAATCTTCTAAATTATTTATGAAATGATTTTTAACTTGAGTTTTAAATTTATAATTGAATCATGGACATATGTTTAAAATATTTATATGTTGGTTTAGGGGAGTCAATCGGCTACCATGTCGATTCCACCAAAGGGGTTGTTGAGCACTCCTCTAGTATCGAGCATCATATATCAGGGGCAAGTAAATTTATATTGTAAATTTTTTAAGTTACATTAGTCTAGTTACAATTATGAATTTTGAATTCACTATATATCAAATATTGTGTATGCACACTTGTAAATATTATAAGCGTTAAAATTGTCTACATGTATGTGTAGGTTGATACAACAATGAGAATGGCTTCGAGAAAGCCTTAGATGTTGTGGCTAGTCAGGAGGCCTCTGATTTTCAGGTTTAAAAAAAAAATTACACAAAATGTGCAAACTTGAATATATATATGTATTAACCTAATTCAAGTATACATGCTTTAAATTTGATCTTGTAGGAGTATGTTAGTGTGACTTTCTACCCTAACCTAGTCATAGTTATAGCTATGGGAGGACATGCAGAGCAAGTTCCAAATATCATGGTAATTTAATTTTTTTATTATATTTAAAGTCAAATTAAATATTCTGAATTACTTTAATGTTAAATTTATAATTGAATATATATATATATATAATAATAGCTAATACATGTTTTAAATTATTTTTATTTTATAGCATGAGACACATCTTGGAGTTGAGCATGTAGAAAAAGGTCCTGGAGAAGAGGGTGCACAACCTCAAAATATGGTACAATTAAAATATGATAAACTAAATTATAAATCATTTTTAATTGTAGACTTACATATAATTTCAAATTTCTTTGTCTTGTTTATGTAGATTGATTCAAAGAATTTAGAGGTTTTTTCATGTGCACCAGAGCATGCAAACCCGAATACGATGGTAATTTAATTTTATGATGAATTATAAATTAAATTGTCATTAAATCATTTTTCATCATCTTACATCTGATTTCATCTTTCTCTTGTATAGAGTGTTTTAGGTCATCCACATAGTTTGGATGGCGTGAAGAGGTCTCTTGATTATAGAGACAATACATGGCCTAGAAACATGATTTTATGGGTTATATTTGTTTATTTCATGGACTATATTTCTGGTTTCTCATGTACTCTGATGGACTTTATATTTCATGGCTCAAATACTTAGTTGGACTTTAGTTCATGGGTTGTACTCTGACGGACTTTATTTCATGCGCCTAATATATTGGTTGAATCATGCACTTAATATATTTACATAAATTATGGACTTTATTATTTTTTGAAATTTTAATTTACACATGTACATTTATGCATATTATGTTCATAGTCAAGACATTAATATAGGACATTAATGTGAAATTAAATATAAATGTGAAATTAAAGTTGAAATTAATAGGACATTTTAATATTTATACTTTACAAATTTAGTGATCTCATACATGATATACATGATATGTACATTCAATAATTAGCGATAATTAGTCAATGAACTTGTTCAATTCACGTCAATCAATAATTAGTCAATAAATCATAATTCACAAACAAAAGCAATCCATTTATAGACTTCAAAGGACAAAATTTTAAGAAATAAACATTACCATACAAGATTAGAGAACAAAAGCATTAATAAATTCTATAAATAATAACATCCAACACTAATTTATAAGCTGTCAAAACAAATAATGGCATCCAACACTAATTTATAAGCTATCAAAACAAATAATGGCATTGAATACTAATTTATAAGTTGTCAAAACAAATAATGGCATCCAATACCAATTTATAAGTTTTCAAAACAAATAATGACATTGAATATGACGTCTTAAGGGGATGTCTTAAAGGGTCTTAAGGGGATGTCTTAAGGGGTCATAATAGAACATCTTAAGGGGATGTCTTAAGGGGTCATGTAATACAATGTCTTAAGGGGATGTCTTAAGGGGTCATAATACAACGTCTTAAGAAGATTTCTTAAGGGGTCATAATGCAATGTCTTAAGGGGATGTATTAAGGGGTTTAGGGTTTAGGGGATGTCTCAAGGGGTCATAATACAATTTCTTAAGGGGATGTCTTATGGGGTATTAAGGAGATGCCTTAAGGGGTCATAATACAATGTCTTAAGGGGATGCCTTAAGGGGTCATAATACAACATCTTAAGGATATAATTGATTTAACAATAATGTATGCATGATATTTATTGATTATGCAATCAAATATAAAGTCTCAAATTAGGAAAACATGCACATTTAACAAAATAAAACTATAGAATATCAATTTGGATACATAGAAATACATAGAGTACACAATTGTGAATGTACATGCATTTGTAATTTGTAAATTTTTTTTAATTATGTATGTATGTACATATATATCATCGCAAAACAATATTTACAAAATTTGGATTTTCCACCTCAAGAACATCTCAAACTCATGCCCAAAATGTAGTAGGTCTTCACACCACTTGATATCAAAAAGGTACAAGCAATATTAATGAAATCATCAAAACATAGATATTTTAATTTATATAAAACTATCTATATGTACACAACTCAATTACTTGCATTTAAAAGTATTCCACACATGTGTGTAGGTTGAATCCATGCATCCTCTCCTTATTGTTTGAAAGTATGTGATCAATGCAATGATGGCTTAAGGATACAAAAAAGGATAATAAATCAATTTTAACTATTAATGTACAAGCAATATCAATATGTAATTGAAACATGTATTTAAATATAATTTAACTAATAATTACCTATTTTTTTCCAAGTATTCCATGTTGTCCAAGTTGAATCTACATGGACTAGATGATTTTTTTGATTATGGCTTAAGGATTTATAAAAGAATAATTTAAATCAATTTCAACTAATAACACACTTGACCAATATTGAAACATGTATTTAATCTATTTAAAAGGACAATATAAAACTAAAACTATATTTACCTGTATTTACTTATTCCATGTACCATCTGCATCCTCTCTTTTTTGCAATGCATCTATGATTGTCTCATGCTCTTCCATAGAAATTGTCCATAGCACTTTATTTGCAGGTCATCCATGATACCAATATAGTTTTATATTTGTTGCCACCACCAAATGTGAATAATGTATAATCTTTTTATGCATTTCATAATTTGTCAATGTAGGTAGACCATTCTTCCTTGTTAGGTATTTTCATAGCCAAGTTCCAACAACGACCACCGATCCTATTGGAAAACATGAAAACCATCATAAAATAAGTTCTCAAAATTTTCTTAAGGGGATCAAAGATTTATTCTAAAAATTTACTTAAGGGGATCAAAAACTTGTTATCAAAATTTTCTTAATGGGATGTCTTAAGGGGATTGTTGTACCTATTGGATAATGATAGTCATCATCATTTTCTCGAGGTGCTATTAACTTATGTTTACTCTCCACACAACAAGCCAACCAATATTCTTTTTTCTCTTCATTCGCTTCAAGTGCAACAATAGCATACACATGTCCTGCAAACAAAATTGATTTAATCACTTGTGCATATCCATATAAATAATTTAGTACTACAAATTTACTTAATAAGGTGAAATGAAATAAAATAAATTGAATTAAATTACCTTCTTGTACAAGGTATGAAACACAATCATAGTCTTTAGATGCAAACACTTGATCATTTTCTTCAATAGTTCTTTCATATTCATCATGTGCTTATGCAGGTGTCAACGATCTTTACTCCCACTGTTCAACCCATTATGTATTTTCACATGCTTCCCAATCTCTTGAGATACAAAACTGGAAAAAAATGCAAGCTCCCTTGTCTAGATAGTCCACGTTCTTGTTGTTGAACTCCTAAATGAATTCCATTTAGTAGATCCACTAATTGTCTCATAGTCAACTCTAGGTACAATGTTCTCTTCCTCAACCAACCAAAAGAATTGATGAACTGTAGAGTACTCACTCGAACTAGGTGCGGGTAATCTTGTATTACACCAATCAACAATCCCACGTGCATCTTTAAATTTTACTGCATCCTCAAATTTTAATTGTTCTCTAGCAAGAATTCTTTTGACACACACACCAACTCCATCATGTTCTCCTTTACCATGCCCAACTTCAAAAAAAATCCATACATGATGGACATTAAGTTCCTTGTGAACCCTACTTAACCAATAGAACATTGGAGCATTCTTCAACTGCCCCATACAATTATCTAACCATATGAGGTGTTATTTCATCTAGATTCCTCTTTCTCTTAAATTTCTATAAAATATACTGAAACGGTATTGAACAAACTCTAATGAGTGTAATCGGTTGTCACTCAAATAAAAAATAATACTCCCTCAAAACTTTTCTATCATCCTCAGTGCTATCATCTGCATGTCTATAAACAATATGGACAAACATAGCTACTTGCAAGTTGAATTATAATATTGTGATTAAATTTCCTCTTGTGGAGCTAGAATATAATTTTTCACAAAATCAACCATTGAAAGTATACTACCAAATGGAAAAGTGTTTCTACATGCATGAAATTGGCCATCAAGCCATTGAGCATGTTGAGAGTGCATGACATATTTTGGTACAATCTTATTCTTAAATTCACTCATGAATGCATGCACACTAACTTTTTCCGTAACTAAATCACAACGCCTTCCTATTTTTCCATCTTTTAAAGAATATTGAACATTCTTAAATCTTTTAACATCTACTAATTGTTTTCCAAAATCATTATCAACACTTTCATGCATACAAATTATTAACAATGAAAGATTTCCACAATTAATGCATTGTCCTAAAATATAAGAACTTAAATAAAATAATTCACCATTAGATCTTTCACAAAACAATCTTGAAATAAACTCCCTTATTGCTTTAGGTGGCATATTAATACCACATTCCTGTGAAATCATGTTAGAATGCAAGGTACAATATATATATATATATATATATATATATATATAAAAGAATCATAAAAATAACAAAATTAAACATGTGTTTTACAACAAGATATTTGTTGCTTATTAATTTTTACATACTAGGGTTTACATTTTTCAAAAGACCTTTGACTTATTTTAATATTACCAGGTAAAACTAAATCACAAATTTTTTTTCTATAAAATTCAATTTGTGTTGTATTCAATAGGTGTTTTGGGTGAGGATCACAAACTTTGGAACTTGCCCTTAATTTTAAAACATCTCTAGCATTAGATGAAACCCTAGTATTATCATGCCAATATTTTTCGATCAAAGATTTAATTTCAACATTCAATTTCATATCAGACCTCAGGAGTCGACCACTGAAACTCCAACATTGGTTGATAGGATCATTTTCTATACTTTCTCTTCTTTTTTTCACTCCTAACAATGTTTTATGATGCATTTTTAAAACTTCACTAATATTGCTTACCATTATTTTATTCAATGTTGTTTTATTAACTATAGCAGTTGTTATGGCTCTTACTACATTTTTATCTTTAGATCGACTATTTTTCCCAATAGATTGAATGGCACTAGCAACAATAGACATAACAAGTTTTAATGATTGATCTTTTCTTTTTGGTTGAACAAAAAAGCCTAACCTTTTCATTATTTTCCTCATTTTTTGCATTCTCATCAATTGCATCATTAGTTGACATTGAATGCAATTTTTTTATGATAAAAGAATTGCTTGTATATTCTATTCGCATCTGTTCTTATTTTCCTCCAAGAAATTTCACCAATAAGATTATCAAAAACACCACTTTCAATTTTAAAAAAAATTATTTTCATTAAATTCAATATCACATTCTAGATTTTCATCTTCATCTTCATTTTCATTTTCAACTTCAAAATGATTTACATTTTCATCATCAAAACAATTTTCATTTTCATTTTCATTTTCATCAACAAAATGGTTTTCATTTTCATTTTCATTTTCAACAAAAGATTTTTGTTTTTCATTTTCAACAAATTCTATAAAAGTTTCATCTCTTTGCAAATTATCAATGTCAACATCATTAAGTCCAACATCTTGTAAAATTTCTACAAACGAATTTACCATTTCACTAACATGCGGATTTGAAGGTCCCTACTTGGATTTGTGCATATTGAAACATTCTCCATAGCATTGAAAGAGGGATTTGAAGGAATAGCAAGAGTTGCTTGTATAATCATATTCTTCTACAAATTGACTTCTTACAAATTAGCTTCATCTACAACCATGGTCTCCTCAATATTTTTCATCTTCAATAGTTGTGGAATTGGGTGCTCCCCCATCTTTCATTGATTTAGTTCTCATTCTTCTTTCTTTTTTCTATCTATCTCCTTTTTTTGCTTCTATTTCCGAATTCAATGTCTTCCTCCTCTTATAGGCTTTATCTCCCATGATTATAAAATTCTCAACCACAAATGAATGTCAATAGTGAAATTCTTCAAAAATTCAATCCAAATTGGAAGTTGAAGACCTATAAGGACAAAATTCTTCCTCTTGTGTTCCTCAAAACAAGTAGAAAACTAGCACAATTCCACTTTAAAAACTGTTTTCTTCATGCCTCCTTTGAAAAATCAATCCATATTACAAGTTGAAGACCTTTTGTTCCTCCAAACAAGTACAAAACTAACAAAATCCACTTCAAAAATTTTACACGATGCCTCCTTTGAAAAAATAATCAAAAATGCAAGTTCACCTGTAAAACAATAATTAATGAAAAATAGCCCAATTTTGCTCTCGGCCGTACATGTGAAGTTGTAGACTTCACAGTAATTTTTGAAGTAAATTTAAATAAAATGGTTAAAAAAATGAGATCCCGTATTATAATGGGATATCGTTCCCTAATATTTATTGTGGGGACCGTTGACAGAGAGAGCAGGATCCCGTTTATAAAGCGAATCTCATTTCCATGTCGATAGTCAGGTCATTCAATATCGGGAAACAAGATCCCATTTCCAAAAAAATTGAATTTGAATTTACTTTGTGGTTGGGTTTATGCCTTGTATTTTGCTTTGATAAAAGTATTGGGAATCCAAACCTAGGCCTTAACTGGTTTTTGACTTACAAGATTGAAGGTCCTAACAATGTCAGAAAAATACCAAGTTGACATATATTTGGTGCAAATTTTTTTTACAAAATTAAAAGCATTTTTAGATGATACAATGCATATTCAAATATGTAATGTTTTTTACAATTGGATTATTTTTTTCTATTTTTCAATTAATTTATAATGAAATGGTTCATAAACTTTAAATATCAAGGTTTTTTAATATTTTAATAACTTTTGAGCAACATAACATTTTGACAAATGAATTACACGAGAACAAAATTTAGACAATTCTTTTCAATTTAAAAATTAAAAAAAAATGATAAGTTTAGGCCATCTTATGTGTGTCATACACGACGATTTTCAAAATGACAAATACACCTAATAAAATTTAACAAAAAAATAATTCAATAAAAAATTACAAAAACAATCTTTAGTGAGTCACAAATTTTTCTAAAATGATTTAGAAAAATATGATAATTTAGGTCAAAATATGGATGTCCATACGTTCATGGTATGGTATAAAAAGTGACTTTTAAATAGTGGTTTTAGAAACACCTATTGAAACTCAAATTGTACAATTGGGTATTGAAAATAAATTACATATTTGAAAACTAGACTCCAAGTACTACATTTTATGATCGTGACTTTTTAAAAGATTCCATCTCTAAGTGCTTCAAATTTTAAGGTCAAATGTGTCAAATTCTGAAAATCAGGAAAAACAATTCCACTTTTTGGCCAAAAAGGGGACTCAACTTCTTGCTAGCACTGAAATGAAATTAATATATAAAAGTATATTAATTATTAGGTATAATAATTCATATTTATATTTAATTTTTTTATTATAGAATATAATATATAATAATAATATAACTTATATACACATATTATTACATATAATAATAAGTATAATTATATTATTTATGATTTAATCTGTATTATATAAAATATATATAATACATTAATTATATTTTGTATTATATTTATATATATTTTTGTATTATATAAAAATATAATAATTTTAAGTTTGTATTCAATAGTTTTACTAAAAAATATAATATATAATAATAATAAATAATCTAATTATATTATTTTTTATTATATAAAATACAAATAATATATTAATCATGCTATAATGTTAAAACCTAAATGTGCTCATTATTAAGATCTTGGACATAATTTCCATTTTAGTATACTCTAAAATTGCTTATTTTGTAGCTTGCCAAATTAGAGAAGTGAAAGGTCAATACCAGTGAGGAAAAGTTTGGAGGAAGGTAAAACTATAATAACCGGGAAAGTGGCTAAAAATGATGGAAACAACTAGGGAAAAGGAAAAAATCTACATACAGTATGGATGTTTCACTTGACGAAATTAGTTGAGCTTCTCGATGAATTTTTTTTATTGATTTGTAAACATTGCTAAGGGGAAGCACCCTGAATGCTTTTGAATGGAGCTATGACCGAGTGAGACCACATTGTTGAGGGGCCTCATCCTTAGATATATATGACATGCAACACCCTTACACCTTGAGCCATCTTAACCTTATCACTCCAAGGATAACCACACAAAACCTCTAGGCATGAAAGACTCACGAGGGTCCAACACAGAACTGTCAGGCATGAGAGACTTGTGTGGGTCCAACAACAGTCCATGAGTAGTACACACCACTAGGCATGAAAGACCTGTGCAGGTTCGACAATAGTCCATGAGTAGCACACACCATTAAGAAACCAGATCCATGAGTAGGACACACCTATAGGAACAAGCACGCTTAGTCACCATGTCCACCAAGATCACCTGTATGTCCTCCAAGATCAACCACCACAATTCATCTGAGCACAATGTGGGACTAGTAGCGATATTTTTGCTAGTAGGCTAGGCAAGGATTTGAACCTTGGTTGCACCGTAAATGGGCAACAATCTCACTGTTACACCAATAGGTGATCCCCAGCTTCTCGATGAAAATTTCCTTTATTGCTACTTTTTAAATTCTTTGTTTCTCTGAAATATAATTTTGTGCTCTGCAAATTATTTGTGTTGGAGGAGTGAACTGACAAATAAAATAACGAAGGATGAAAAATAATGAAAAGAATCAACGATTGGCAATGATTTAACTAACTTGCAAGACCTATCCTTCATTTTCCACCCTCCACAGACAAAATGAGCTTGAGAAGCTCAAATAAAGAAATGCCTTTGACGTAATTAGCGATGACCATTGATAATAATTTCTAGTTTCGCCATTGGTAAATATTTCATGTTTTATATCTGGTGAAGTTTTTCTTGGGAATCCATGTTGCTCGAAACATTGTAGAATCGTTCTGAACAGTATGGAATAAATCTAAGATTTTCCATGCAACCAAAATTTGCATCAATTTGAATTTTTCCTTGCATGTCAAATATACCTCTAAGCAAACTACGATATAACTAGGGGAAATGTGTCATTTGTTGTCCATGATCCAATTTTTGTCTACTCCATGCTTACCTAACCCCCCAATAATCATTTATATTTTAGTCATTACATTGTTTTAATTATGCCAATAAAAATTTACAAATTACACCAATATATGTTCACTACTGAATGTGTAGTTGACCAAAAAAAAAAAAGAACTATTGGTACATATCTATTCCAATGAAAACACCTTGAATTTTTTTAAGTTTTTATTGGTTGTCCAATGAACGGGTAGTGGCAAAGTGGTAAAGATGTAGGGGACTGAGCTTTAAAAACACCCTTTTTGACCACCTTTCGCTTTACAGGTTCAAGAAGATGTGTTTTAACTACCCACAAGCCATTTTTTTCTTTTTAAGCTAATAACTCACTTATGAACAAGCCCAATTTTTTTATAAAGAAATCACACCTTTTTTCCACTCTCTACGAATGCACGAAGTTATCCCTAGAGACTACTAGTACATTTCCCCTAGTACAAGTGAAGTGAAGTGAAACATCAATGTAGCACAATTTGATACTAAGCTTTTTTAAAGCTTTTTTGGTGTGCTTTTTTATGTTATTTTCTTTTGTTTTAGATGTTGAGATCTTTTGTTAACCCTCCCACGCCTATTGCATGCTCGAGTGCACTTCACAAGACAGGCATCCCCTTGTGGGGGATACAGGGGCCATTTTGGTTGCCATATGCTACATGATATCTAAAAATGGCTCTAAGAAAATTCATCAACAACAATTCATCAATTGAAAATTCATTGCCAACAATTCACCATCATGAAAAATTCACTGCCAAATAAAATTCACCCCCATAAGCACCATTAATATTTTTTAATATATATTTCCAAAACTTCAATTTTTTTGTAAAAGAATAATTTGATTTATGATAATAAAAATGATTAAAAAATTAATCGCATTAACTTTAGAGAATTTGATTTATGATAATAAAAATAAAAAATAGTTTTCAATATATTTAATTTATCACTCATCTAATTGATTTATGATAGTAAAAATAAATCAATTTTTAATATATTATCATGTTAAAAACATTCATATCAAAATAAACATAAAAAATAATTAACATTGAGATGAATAGAAATTACTATGAATCAAGCCTAACACAAAAATATTTTTCAATATATTTTATTTTATTAGTCATCTATGATAATAAAAATAAATCATTTTTTAATATATTATTATGTTAAAAACATTCATGCCGGTATTGGCATGGTGTGATGGTTTATAGGTGGCATTGTTGTTCTTGCCACCAAGGTTCAAACCCCCTTGGGGTGGTATTGTTGAATGGTTGTATCCGGTTCATAGCTCCGGTCAAAAGCGTTTACCCTTTGAATTAAAAAAAAAATGTTAAAAACATTCATATCAAAATAAACATAAAAAATAATTTCTATTGAAACAAATAGAAATTACTATGAACCAAACCTAACACAAAAATAAATCATCTTATAAACATAAAAAATATTAATGGCAGTTAATTTTCCTCATGATAAATTGCTATGGTGAATTTTAGTTGGCCATGGATTTGTCATGGCAGTGAATTTTCTGACAGTAAATTGATGGTGGTGAATTTTCCATGGATGAATTGCTGACAATGAATTTATCATATACCCTAAAAACATGTACAAATAGAAACCAATAAAGAGATTTTAAGTAGCTATTTAGATATTTGGTATGAAATTTCACAGTTTTTTCTCAACACTCTTCAATTATTTTAGAGTTATTTTTCTTTAAATGCAAAGATTTGAACTCATCTTTCATGGGGATTTTGTACTACAAATAGTTTAAGGGATTTTTAACGTCTGATTGCCGAGCAAGGTAAGTAGCCACAAAAATAAGACTTTTAAGACTTTTCCATTAGTTAAGTCAATTCTCTTATTATTTGACTGGTATGCAAATAAATATATATTCATGGCGTAGGAATGCTACAAGTTCTTATAGAAAAAATATGCTGCTTATTTGGTTTATGGCTTATAATTATCTTATTAAAAACGTTTTATTAAAATTGTGTTAAAAAAATTGAAATTTCGACTTTCCTTGTGAACTTGTTCACAAAACTCAGGCATCCCTATCTCACAATGTGAAACATCCTAGCAGCCATGAAACTCAGGCATCCCTATCTCACAATGTGAAACATCCTAGCAGCCATGAAACTCAGGCATCCCTATCTCACAATGTGAAACATCCTAGCAGCCATCTGTGAAAGTTTCCCGACAAGAGAAGATAATAGTGGGGGATTGTAGATCAGTCACATCAAGTGGCGAAACAAACAGTCAAATGCACACAAATTCCAACCCCCTACATCATCATCCATTACAAGTTTTGCCCGCATGCTTTTAATTTATTCACCAATAACTGACCGGTAAATTATTTTGTGAGTAGATTTCACCAATAACTGACTGGTAAATTATTTTGTGAGTAGATTTCACCAATAACTGACTGGTAAATTATTTTGTGAGTAGATTTCAATAAACCATTAGTTTTTGACATGTCATATGGTCAAGTTTCTTTAGCAAGTTCTCTTGACAGAGACGAGGGTAAGAATTAGCTGTGTGATGCACACTTGAAGATTTGGCGACATAAGTTTGGTATAAAGATTCAGTGGAGTTCAATCCGTAGGCTTGTTTCAAACAGTAATTTTACCATCTGCTCTCTTTTAGCGGTAGGCACAAAATCTGACCTGTTTCAGGTTTTTGAAAGTGCGTCACAGAATGAAAATGCATGAGTGGGAGAGTTTGTTGCCACACTGGTTTGGAAAACCAGAGTTGCAGTGGATTCAGTGGATTTATGCTCTCTGGCAGATTATACGCTGCAATTCACTAGGTCTCTTTGCATTATCCTATTTGCCCTTTTGCCTGTGTCAAAAGTACAAGAAGAAAACAGTAGTAGTTCTGGGTGACACTAATGACTATCTTATGCCACAAGAAGAAAGAGAGGACTATTTGCGCCAAAATGCTTACCGACTAAAAAATATTGAGATATTAAGTAACCCCTGGCACCAAAGCTTCGATTGGTTTTATGTGGTAAAGTATTGTGGGCATTATTATTTCACACATCATAATAGTCTGTGTCAGTTGGCAAAATGTGCTGAAATGTATGGTGATATCACTGAAAACATAATATTTGTTGAAAAGCTTCTCACAGTAACGGGCTCATGGGCAGTCGGCAAGAAGATATCTCACACAGAGGCTTATGAAAAGCTATTCTCAAAGCGTTATAACTTTAGTAGAGGCGCTGATGTTGTTATCCCAACCATCTTTGATTACGTTGATTTGAGCAACAAGATTTGGGGGGTTTTGAGTACAGTTCCTATACTGCTTCAGGCTAGAAATTTTAACAGGTTTTCCAATTTATTCAGTCTTGTGATTATTCTGTTAGATCTCAGTAGACATAAGTGGTACAAGCTCTATGACAGAATTTTCATTAAAATTGCCGACTTTGTTAAACTCAACGTCTTCAAACAACGACGAGGCTTGTACGACTTCTTCTCCATATTCAGTAATCGCTGGAGATACACTGACACTGTTAGAAAACATGCTTATGTCGCAGGAAAAGGAGACAAGTTAAAAATAAGGGGCTATTGTAAGCTGGAAGCTGAGGATGACTTACAGGTTCAAAACTGGGAGTTTTACTATGATGATCCTATTGACCAGCACATATGCATGGAGATAGTCGATGGTAGAGCTCGTTGCAGCCTTATGAAACATAACCATCCTTATGCAGATGTAATTTTGAACAAGCCTGTCTATGTCCCTTAGTTAGAATCTTATGCCATGAAATTCTGATCTATATCAAAAATAATGTGACACGCATATCTACGACATACTTATAATAGGTAACTTGTATTGATTTCTATTGAATTCTGTTATTAAGGTTTTTAATGGATACGGTTACACTCTCTATATCTCGAGTTTCAACTTTGTCGCCATCTTCCCTATTTGCATTGCTTATGTGCCTGATTCAAGTGCTGTGGTTCTTATATTTCTCCAACAGAGGTTTATTTATACCGTCTAAAATTCCAACATGATTGTTTTTAATTATATAGGAGTACCACAACAAATTTAGAGGTTCAAGCAATCAGTTTTAGTCCCTGCCTATAGGGCGGGTCAAAAATATTTTCGAGCTATGGGTAAATGTTGTTTTTGTGTCTGTTAAGGTTGGGCTCTCTTTTTATTCTCCTGTTTTAGATTTACAATACAGATAAAAACAAATCAAAGCCTCATCTTTGACTGCTTTAATTGCTTTTGTTTGTTACAAAATCTCGAACAGTTTTTGCTCGCAGATGTTAAGAGGGCCATTAGAATCCGTTAATCTATGTTTTCAAAGTACTGATATGGCTGTTGTGATCACTTGCTAGCATCTTGTATTTTCTCTATATATTCGCAAATGTTGTGTATATATATTATCAAATAACATGTAAGCAGATTAAGCATTTTATGTCTATATACCTATGTTACCAGAAACGAGAAACGGAAACCGCAACGGTAACGGCAACGTGACGAGAAACGGGATATTTACAGGTTGCGTATAAGAAATGGATTACATACATATATATTTTCAAAAATTCATATATATATATATATACATATATTATGTATGCATATGTATGTGTATTTGTAAAATATATATAACAAAAATGGTTAAAAAACTAATCTCTCGACAATAATGAACATTATTAATTATACTCACCAAATTCTGCAGTTAAACTCCCTGAGCATTATTTATTTTACTCACCGAATTGTGCAGTTTAACTAACTGACAGTGTATTAATTCTACTCAGAATTTCGCAGGTTAACTGAAAGTGTGTTAATTCCTGGAGAGCCTAAAACCACCAGCAGTTTTTATTTTTTTTAACTCCAACGGCTTAGAAACGGCTCGACGGATTGGAAACGGCCGTTGGCGACGGGGAAACGGGTTTCGGCCGTTGAAACGCGAAACGGCACTTTGCCGTCACGTTTCTGGTAACATAGCTATATACATGGGAAAACAGCAAATTATATATACGTTCTTTTATTTAAATTTGAAATGAAAGAATCTGAATTCTGTGTTGAAGATTTTAGGTTAACATTTCCACATTTTTTTCAAAATTTTATTTGTTTCTCAATATAGGTAGGAAGTATAAAATCAGATATGTGTAAAATCCCCTTCCATTAAGTTTTGACAGATGTTCATATAGATTTTCTGTTACATCAAAACTTACAGGTGTCAATGAACTTCCAAATCATTATCATTATTTCTCAATAAACTTCTAAATCAACGTCATCACCTAGACCCATAGTGATGGTTAGTCTATGAGATCAACTCCCAGAGCTGTGGAAGTTAGTCCAACAACCCCCTCTGATCTAATTTAGAGGAATTGAACCTGGGTTGAGTATTTGATATCACATATAGAATTCTTGTTACACCAAAACCTGCAGGTGTCAATGAACTTTCAAACTGACATCATCACCCAAACTCAGAGTGATGGCTAGTCAATGACATCAACTCCTAAAGGTGTGGCAGTTAGTCCAACAGTCCATACCCTGTCCAAAGGCTCCTGTTTTGAGACAGACAGGGAGGAAGCTGACATATGTTGGGGAGTTTGGCTTTACAATTGCATCTGCTTGAAAGCTTCTTAAAGCTTTTCAAGAAACATAATTTGTGCATGTCCTGCAATCTTAGCTGTCCATGTGAGTACATTTCTTTGAACAATTTTTTCAAAAAGTTCACATGCCTTAGTCTATGCTTTCACATTTTACATTCATTTCTAGAGAAGCTTGATATTGGTAATAATACTAGTTTTGGTAAGACAGAAGCTGCATGGCATACCATCTCGCATGTGTAGATGTCGACGCAGAGGATCAACAGGGTTACACTTGGCAATTGACTCAGCAATTAGTTGCATAGCTTTTGCTTGTCGTTTATGTAAGAATGAAATACATCCATGGCTTTTAGTTGTTTCTGGGCTTGGGTTTTTGCTGTCTGTTGGAGTGTATTCGACTGCCAAAATACATATGGTTTTAACGGAAGTGCTTCTGTGTTTAGGTATGTACATGCCTCTGTCTATTGTTTCAACTGTCAGTGAATTGGCTCTTAGACTATCATCGTTTTTAACTCCAAATACAATAGTGGTTTGAGTGTTTACATAGAGAACATTGCACGGTTTTTGGCCATGAAACATGGCAGCCCACATGTACGGCAAACTTATCACTTACATTCCGCCGGTGGATCTTAAATCCGGACTGCACTAACCACACTCCATCGGCAGACTCTCTGCCATCAAGTGGTGCGATAAGCATTTAATACCAAATTAGTTTAAAAAAATAAAAACCGAAGTTCCGGTTCCGGTACTGGTTCAGGGTTCGGGTTCGGTTTGCGGGTATGGCTAAACTGTTTTTGAGATTTTGAATTCGTTTTGGGTTCATTCCTACAAAATACATGTAAAAATCATATATATATAGTCTAGAAGCATGAATTAGGATTAGAATATCGCATATCATATATATGGACAAAATCTAGAGTACTAAAATCTTACTGATGTTGCTTTTATCTACTCTATTCTTTATTACATTCGTTGAACCTCTGTGTTCCTGGTCAAACAACCTAAGCACTAAAGCCATTATCAATGTAATTTGAAGCCTGCATACATAGTAAGAACATGGTTCCAAGAGTGTTAGGAATATACTAATAGGAGATTTAATGGAGTGAACATTCAACATAACAATTTTCTCAAACAGCTATAGCATTAGCCCTTAAGAAATGAGGATTTTTCTTGGTCGACTATTCTGCAAGATGCAAAGTATTAGTGAAAGATAACATCATGGAAAATGCATTTAACAGATCTTGAGAAGAGGATAATACAAAACTTTTATGGATCCTTAACAGTTATAGAAACTTAAACATAAATGTTATGCATACCACAACACAGTGATTTATGTGGGGAAAACCCTTTTGGGAAAAAAAACCACTCCAAAAGTCGTCCAATATATTATTCAGAAATTACAAAGATTATATTATATTTGTAGAGCAAGCTTTTCACAAGAGTATCACCAACCAGAGATCCAAAGGCAATATGACCACTATAAGACCCTCAAAAGACATCACAATACACAGTTGTAATACAATTCCCTCATAAAATAGGGTTGCCTTCTAGGGCAAACCAAGCTAATAAAATATTGGTAATTGCAAGGTTAGACATATTTTCCCAACAATTTTACAAGTTGAAATTAATATAGTTCAATTTCCAATGTTGTAAATTATACATTCATATTTTGATCGTGTACAATAAATGATGTATGAAAATGAAAAAAATTACTATCCTTTTTTTAAGCATAAGCTCATATTCACTTCTATGGTAAAAACCTAAGTATTTAATTTGTTGTATGAGTAAGTTACATTTTCATTTGTCAACCATTCTTGTATGCATTTTGTAGTAGATTTTATGGGGGTCTCTACAATTCTCTCATTAAATTCATCAATGTGGCATATGATAGAAGTTTTGGGAATATTTTTCATGTCTGTAATTAAATTTCTACAAATATGTCAGGTTGTTAGGCATCGGTTAGGGTTTCCCTCTCACTATATTTTCTCTCTATCCCCCCTTCTCTTGTTGGATATATTTAAAAGGTAGTTTGTTGCATTTTGATAAGGGATTTTTTTCTTGGTTGTATAGTGGACTTATGCTTTATTTGAATTTTTATAACTATAACTGGCTTCAAGCCTCATATTTAATAGATTTTTATCTTGTTACATCATCTATCTCTTCTTGACATGTTGTATGATTTGTTATCTTCATGTGCGAATGAGTGCTTCCTATTTCTACATATTTATGTTGTGTAAATTTTGGTTGCAAAAGCTAATTGTGTATTTCTTCCATTCTAGTGTTTGTTAACCCTTACCTTCAAATCTATTATAGGATTTTGTGAGTTAGATATTTGTGTAAGAATTTTTACAATCTTTATTGTTTCTTTGTGCTCTCATGAGAAAGGAAAAAACCATTCTAAACATGGGTGCATCACCCCTTTCATTTCATCATTCCTTCTTCTCCTTTTCCTTGGAAATCAATAGAGTAGGATTAGTTCTTTGGTTTGATCAATTGTTTGAGTCGGATCAATAATTTATACCTAGATTAGAGAAGGAACCTACCCTTAATCAAGAGGTTTTGCTTCATTCAGCAAGGTCTCACACCTTAAAAGCATTCCCATGTTTTCATTGAGCAACTAAATTCATTCGAAAAAGGGTGTAATTTAGATTGAAAATAGGTATCATAACTTCAAATTTGTAAACCCCTTCCTAGATGTATGAGTGATTTGATCATGATATTTTACTAGGTACACTTTGGGGCAAAAGGATCTCACCACTAAGTCTAGACAACCCCAAAAGTTATGTTTTCATATATAACACTTGATATTTGGATATCAAATTTTGTTGGCTATTCTGACTCAAGAGTTGATGCTTTGGTAGAAAAATTATCGATACAACTATATGGAATCCATATTGTATGGATCTGTATAGTCTATACTTTTCATACAATACTAGATAAGGCATAAGAGGACATGAGCACTAGATTTATTGAATATTATATGCAAGTGTCGATTAGTATGATTTTTGCATCAACATCACGCAGGGATAGGTACAATTTTTAGCATTATTTAAATTAAAAAATCTACAAGCAAAATATGAAGAGTTTTTTAAGCAGTTGGTTTAAAGAGCTATAGTCCTCGGTCATGGCTAGCCTTATAGGACCCTAACATCACCACCACAAGGAGTGGTGTGTAGGAGTTGTCATTGATCAAGTGACTAGATTTGACATCTCCACTGAAAATCACCACCACCAACATCAAACAACTAGTTTGTGACATTGTAGTTAGGATTCACCACCCCATTTCACTGCTCAAGTTGGCTATGGCAACTAATTTTCCTCCAACACAGTGCTAGTGACCACTTTTGGCTTTGCATGCTAGTTATTTTTCCAAAGCCATAACTTTTCACCCAAGTATTGGATTTTAATTCTTAGTCTTTGGAAAGTTAATTCTATGTACTTTTTATTGATGTAGGTATCATTATCATATTTTTTTGCAAGTACATATTTCATTACTAACTTTGAAGTCTAGAATGTCTTTTTGATCTTTAATCTCATAATTTTTTGTATGTTTATCTAATTTTTGCAATTATTGCAGCATTAGAAAGATATTGAGGAGCTCTTTAGATCTATCCATCAATTTTTTTTAGATTCAACCCCAAATATATTTTATTCAATTTATTACATATTTTTTTCTCTAATTGTTAACTTGGAAATCCTAACACTTGAAGAAATTCAATATTTTTTGATGGGCTTTATTTTTAGTATTTGATCATATTGAAGAGATTCTAATTTATATTGAGGTTTTCTTTTCTATATAATTTGGAGATCTATCTTAGTTCATTATGGGTTTTTTGTTTCATCCTTATCTGATCATCTTGAAAAGGGGGAACTATAAGCAATGGAGAGATGGTATCTTGAAACATATCCATTGTCTTCATCTTTTTCCACATTTGTATGGTCTTATTTCTCAACTAGGTACTAGTTACAAGAAATTTGTTTGGACAGTTCTAAAAATGAGCATATTTTGGGATTGATTGGTTTCCATGTTGATGATGACACTTTGAGTGTCATTGGACACATTAAGTGTCCTCATACTCTTTTTACCAAAGTTTTGGAGATATATGGAGATCATGGTACACAACCAGTTCTAGATGATCATGTTTCATACTATCTGGTACATCTTAATAATTCAAACAATATACATTATGACTATGATAACTTTTTAGGAGTTTTCTTTTTTGAGAACTAAGTTGAATTTTTAGATGATGAAGACATGATATTTTTTTTCACATTCTCCTTATCCTCATATAGAGATAGTTGTTGATCCTCCACCTTCATTAATTCCTTGTATAGAATCATTAATTGAGACTCCCCTCATTCTTGCTTCTCTAGAGTTTACCTTAGTTCAGTAGGACCATCATAGGCTTACAAACTTAGCTTCATGGGATGCTTACTTGATAAGTATTTTAGATTTATTTTGAGTCTCATATTGTAGATTTAAAGGACACGCTTGAGGATATTCATCTTTGCTTTGATGATAGTTATTACACTACAATTGTCTTTGCAGATTGTTGTTCATTAGTTTTCACAACCTTTAATTTTGATCTTCTTTGATTATGGATAACACTTGATTTTGTTATGACACACACTCTAGTATGGATACACTCGATCTATTTTCATACACACCCATCATGAGACTTCTTCCCTAATTTCTCTTATTGGAGTTGGAGTTTCTTCTACATAGAACATTGGAATTCTTTCTTCTTAAGCAGAGGGATTTGTTTGCAAGCATTGGATTATCTTTTGTCTTCAATCATTCATCATTGACATAAGAGCTACTTCATTATAGGGGGATATCTATTGTATCTTTGTGATGAATGTAGTCCTTGGGGGTCATTTTGATTCCTCCTGCCATCACTTGTACATGTTTGTTTTCTTTCATTCTCTCTTTTAGAGGGCTTTTTTTCCTTTACAACATTTGTGAAAGAACTTTTGTTCATGAGTATGTAACATCGCCTAGTAGTTGGAACCCATTATCACATCATATTTGCATTTTTTTCTTCTCTCTATGTTGCACTTAAGAGAGAGTGTTGATGTGAACACAATGTTTTACCTAACTAGTTGACCTATTATCCTATTCACACATGTTCACATGCTACATTTACTTAAAAATCTTTAAAAAATTCTAGAAGTCTCTTATGCACATTTTTATTTTATCTTTAGTTGTCTCATGACATAAGCTTAAGACACTTGTCACAATTTTGTATTGTCCTATCTCTCAACCTCATCTTTATAAGCAAGGCTTTCATATAAATTTTGTAGTGTTATTGATTCATTATTGATCAAAATAAGCTTTGTGTTTTAGGTGATATTGAGAGTTTGAGTCTTTGTGTGACTCTTACAATTTATTTCTTGTATACCAAAGTAAATAATTTCCATAATTTTATATTCTAATTAATATATATAAAATATCCATTGATATTTCATATTAATAAGAATTATATTAATTTTATTCCAAATACAATTGTATTTGTCCCAATTACAAATAGTAAAATAAATTTTAAATAATACTTTATAACATGTAATAAAAAATAAATGTATTTTTAATATGAATCTAAATTAAATCTAATTATTCTTTATCATCTACAATATTTTTATTTTAAAACATTCACTGCTGACAAAATTAGTTAAGCATCTCTAACCTTATAATTTAATATATCATTTAATAATATTAACTCTTACTTAACTATCATTTATTAAACTTACATATAGAATGTATGTTATTTATTAAACTTAGATAGACATTATAGAGGATAGAAATATTAAATATAATAAATAACACTTAAACTAAGAGATATAATATTAATTGTTTATTAAAATGAAAACTATCATTTGAATAAATTAAATATTAATTGTTTTTAAATATAACATTTAAATATTTTGACAACCAATATAATTATCTAATAAATTAAAAGACCATCCATTTAAAAATCAAAGTTTAGACATCAAATTCAAGTATTCATTATTTCCCTGCACTGCAGAAGACCGAAGCATTTATTCTCGACACTTATTCCTGCAACCAGACTTCACATAAACAGTAATTGAGTGTTGTATGCTTCTGGATGGTGTTAAAATTAACACGATGGTTTCTGCCTGCAAATGGTATGACTTTCCGATAAAAAAAGCCTTCGTAGACCATCTTAACTTTGTAAAAATGGCAATAAGCTGTGAAAACCCTCCACTATTCTGTGCTCTTCCCCTGTCACAACCAAACCTTTCTCCACTTCCTCCTCATCTCTGTACTATCCTCCGAAGAGCCTTTGTATTGAGAACTTCTCTGCAGTGAAGCATCTGGAATGTTGTGGGAAAACACTTACACTTACCATCTTCCCTTGTACATCTCCATTTCAGGCATTGCAAACCCATCATCCAGCACTTAGGATGATATCATTTGTGCAGAAACACAATTTATAAGAAAACAGAGCATAATGGCATCGCCACTGGAGGAACCCTTCTGCACCAATTTTGGCTTGGAATGAAGTTCCTGATTAGAAGAGTCTACGATGACGACATGATTGGCAGAGGGTAAGGAGTTTACGCGGGAAGCTGCATCAAGACTGCCTCCGTACATATTATCATTTCATCTGGCCATTTCTGCAAATTTCTTAGATGCTATGAGAGATTAAAATGCCCCATAGAGAACGGTAAATGTTTCAACTTGGGACACTGCTCAATATTAACATTGGTCAAAGACAACAAATCTCCAAGAGAGGAGGGCAAAGATTCCAGGTTGGGACAATCCTGAATTGAAGATCGGTTAAGGAGGATAAATTTTCAAGAGAGTTCGGTAAATTTTTCAGGTTAGGACATTTCTGAATGGAAAGATTAGTCAAGGAGGACAAATCTTTAAGAGAGTTTGGCAAACATATTAGGTTGGAACAATTCTGAATGGAAAGCGCAATTAAGGAGGACAGATTTCCCAGAGAGTTTGGCAAATGTTCTAGGGTGGGACATTTCTGAATGGAAAGAACAGTCAAGGAGGACAATTCTCCGAGAGAGTTTGGCAAAAATTCCAGGTTGGAACAATCCTGAACAAACTTCCAAGAGAGTTGGGTAAATATTCCAGCCTGGGACAATTTTGAATGGAAAGATCAGTCAAGGAAGACAAATCTCCAAGAGAGTTCGGCAAAGATTTAAAATTGGGACAATCCTGGATGGAAAGATCTGCCAAGGAAGACAAATTACCAAGAGAATTTGGCAAATATTCTAAGTTGAAACATTTCTGAATGGAAAGAGTAATCAAGGAAGGAAAATCTCCAAGAGAGTTAGGCAAATATTTCATGTTGGGGCAATCCTGAGTGGAAATATTCCTCCCTCCTTGAGAGTTCGGCAAATATTCCAGGCTGGGACACTCCTGAATGGAAAGACAAATCAAGGAGGACAACTCTCCAAGAGAGTTTGGAAAAGATTTAAAGTTAAGACAATCCTGAACGCAAAGATCTGTTAAGGAGGACAGATTTCCCAGAGAGTTAGGCAAATGTTCTAGGGTGGGACATTTCTGAATGGAAAGATCAGTCAAGGAGGACAAATCTCCAAGGGAGTTTGGCAAAAACTTCAGGTTGGAACAATCCTCAATGGAGAGATCAATCAAAGATGACAAACTTCCAAGAGAGTTGGGCAAATATTCAGAATGGGACATTTCTGAATGGAGAGACAAGTCAAGGAAGACAAATCTCCAAGAGATTTCGGCAAAGATTTAAAATTGGGACAATCCTGAATGGAAAGATCTGTCAAGGAAGACAAATCTCCAAGAGAATTTGGCAGATATTCTAAGTTTGAAACATTTCTGAATTGAAAGACTAATCAAGGAGGACAAAACTCCAAGAGAATTTGGCAAAGATTTAAAATTGGGACAATCCTGAATGGAAAGATCTGTCGAGGAAGACAAATCTCCAAGAGAATTTGGCAGATATTCTAAGTTGAAACATTTCTGAATTGAAAGACTAATCAAGGAGGACAAAACTCCAAGAGAATTTGGCAAATGTTCTAGGTTGGGACAATCCTGAATGGAAAGATCAATCAACGAGCACAAATCTCCAAGAGAGTTTGGCAAGCTTGTCAACAAGTCACTTCCTATGCTCATCTTTCGCAGACTGCGTAGTTGACCGATGTTATTTGGTAGCTCCCTTAGCCTCTTCATTCCATTTAAATAGAGCTCTCTCAAAAATACCTGATTTGTGATGTGATTAGGCAACTTTTCCAATTGCTTGCACTTTGAAAGGTTCAGATGCTCCAGCTTTGTGATCTGTTCGAAGTCCTCTGACAGAAGTATGAGCTCTCCACATTCCTCTAAATTGATATACTGCAGGAGCATAAGCCTCTTAAAAGAAACTGGCAAAGTCATCAATTTGCAGCATTCTCAAGTCCCCGAAACTGCTGGGTAGTGATGATAGCATTCCACAGGACCGTAATTGCAGGTGCTCCAATGATTTGAGACGGCAAAATTCTTCTGGGAGACTCCCAACCTTGTAGCCACCTTTGATTACGAGTTTTTTCAAATGACTGAGACGTTCTATTGAATTTGGAAAACCATGGAATTCATGGCGTTCAGAAATAAACAACTCTCTTAACTGCACAGGAGCCTGCAGTGCATTTACAAGTAGAAATGGGTTAAAAAATACAGCAATTATAAAAATTGAAACATAGATTTAATAGAGCTGAAATGGAAGACTAATTACGTCGCTATCAGCCTCCCAGAGCTCTTCCAAGTGATGTTCCTCTTGATAGTCTTCATAGAGTTCTAAAACTCTTAAATTTTTCAATGAAAGCCGTGCCGAAAGATTCCTATGCCCAATTTGGAACCAGCGAAGCCAGACCAGCTCTCCTGATGCTTCACCAATTACTTGGTTAAAATAATCTCCTCCAGTCACAAAAATCTTTAGTCCGATTAAAGAGGGTGCGAGTGACAAAATTCCTCTACTTATATTAGCCATGAATTCCTCCTGCGAGCAGCAACCGCGAAACTCAATAAACTCACTAATTGATCCACCTCTATCCTACATTGTCCAAAAGGGCTTTGCTTTAGGAAAAGTATGAAATATTCAGAAAAACACCATAAAGCAAAAAGATTATACAAACAAATAAAGTCAGAAGTATGTCAAGAAACAGAAAACACAGACAAACATACTCCATATGATCTCCACTTTCCTATCCCAGGTACAGCCTTGATTCCTCGAATTCCATTTCTAATCTGAAAAATAAAATAAAAATTTCAGAATCTTATAAAAATCGAAATTATGTATTGTCTGATCAAACACATACAGAGCACAATAGATAAGCTATTAAATTTGATTAGTAAATGGCCTAGCGAGCCTAGGAGACTGTCTTTTTAAACAGAATTTCAACGCCTAAAAGCCAAACAATTAAAAAAAAGTATTAACCTCACCTCTGTTTGTTTGTCAACATCAGTAATCTGCTGGGGTGACCAAATTCGGTAAGGTGAATGTTGATTTGCAATTTCCCTTCCTAAATTTCTTAAGTGATTATGCATTTTTATGCAATTGTCATTGTCGAGTTCAACTAAACACTTATGCATAAGCCTTTTCCAGCAGTGCAAACCACTCCACTCTGAACTGTTCCATACTTCAATTGCCAAACTGTTCTGTTCTCCGATAAAGAAACATGCAGCATCTAGAAACATCTCTTTCTCCTCATAATCAAGGGCATCGTAACTTTAAGTTTCCCTTTGATAACATCAGGCAATATTCTTGAATTCTTATTCAGTTGAGATTCCCAGTGTTCTTTGCAGGACTTCCCATTTACCTGTTCTCCAAATACCTTGAGAGACAGGGGTAGTCCTTGGCAAGCCTCCACAAACTTTTAAAAAAATTCCTCCAATCCATTTAGGGGAAAGGATTGTACAAAAGCATGCCAACAAAAAAGTTGTTCAGCATGAAACGGATCCAGTGCTCTCATTTTATATATGAAGGATATACCCCAAGATATAAACACTTCATAGTCCCGTGTTGTAACAATGATGAAACTACCCCTTCCAAGGCTGTCTTTTATAGGTAGGAGAGCATCCAATTGGTCCACATGATCCACATCATCCAAAACAATGAGCGCCCTAACAGATCTCAAATGCCTTGTAAGATTTGCCTTTCCTTGCTCTATATTGTCAAATATTACATTGTTGACACCAAGGTCATTGAGGAGACGAATCTGCATCTTCTGCAATTTTGCTGCTCGAACATCAAAAACAAAACTGCGGCTCTCCATGGAAGCGGACCTTCTGTTGTATAACTCTTTTGCAAGGGTGGTCTTGCCAGAACCACCCATGCCCCAAATTCCCACAATTTGTACACCCTGATCACCCTCAACAGATTGGTGCGTATTCATCTCAAAATCTTTCACTATTTCTTCCAGACCTACTGGATGTTTTGCAACCTCTAATGGCACGTTTAATTTCTGAGAAACAAGATTTGTGATTTTCTTCAGCGGCCTCAATACATCGCTGAACCCATATAACATTGAAAAATCAAAATACTGAAAGGTTATCATGGCATGCCAAAGTTAAATTAACTATATATGAAAAAAGAATACATATTTGTTAGAATAGGGAAGCCGAACGTCTCTCACTTACTTGATATTATTTATGACTTCACCAGAGTAAAATGAGACGACATGGAGTGCCTTCTTCCAGTCCTGAAGAAGTGTCGGGCTGTATCTACCCTTCTGTTCGTGCTCCTTAAAGGCCTGGGCATACATGCCTTTCCCTTCTCTACCCATCTGGGATCATTAGGATCTACATGGTAGAAAATGGGAATGATTGGGGCGCCAGATTTAAGCATAAACGATAGCTCTGCCAAACACCAGGGTGATTCTGCATACCTCTGCGAAAAAATAGCTATATGAAGCCAAGCGCTGGTCATTGCTGCTCCTATTGTTCGGGGCAAGAAATCGCCATATTCCAACTCTGGTGCATCCAAAAACACAGAGAGTGCCATACCAGTGAGGATATCATACAGAGCGCTAGCTAAGGTGGATTTGACGTCTGGTCCACGATGACTGATGAAGACATCGTAGGACGGCTTTTTCATGAGTTTTGAGGCAGAACTAGCTGCAGATGGTGCGAATTCATTAAAAGCGCCCTCAACCTTATTCTCTGGTGTAAGATCAGTGGTAGAAGCAGATGCAGATGTTGTGATTCCCTCAGAAGCACCCATAACATCATTCTCTCGTTACTGGACGCGGTAGAAGTAGACGCCATGGAATTGGGAACTGAACGTTATGGAGCAAAGGAACAAGCTCCATAAAAAGCAGACTGGAAACAAACTATGGGCTGTTGTTATTGCAGAAGTAAATGGAAAAGTCTTGGTAGGCTCCCTCTCTGGTCGACCACCGGCGGTAGAATTTGATGCCCTGGAAGTAGGTTGAAGGGAAGAAGAGAAACACTGAAAAGAGGTTGGGGTTGTGCTCGGTGAAGCGCTCCGTACTTGTTAAAGAGACGGAGTGGATTGAGTGGGTGTTACTGCGTACGAAACCGCGTGGAAGAGACGTGGTATATGTGGAGGAAGTTGATACACGGATGCTTCTAGGGAAAACAGAAGAGCCGCCTGAAGATGCAGTTTGAATTGAATGAATGATTATTGACTTTCACTATATCAAACGGTCTACGGTCTAGGGATTGAATGAATGAATGAATGTTTTTAATCACGTCCACGGGGCTAAACAGCCTATGGGACCCACAAATAGCTAGCGAAGAGACGCGAACCCCAAAAAACACAAAAACCTATGTTTCTTTTTCTTTCTGCATCTTGATCTTTTGCTATGTATCTTGACCAGAAAATCTACAAACCCTATTAACTTCTCTTCTTCAAACAAATCACCCAAGTTGTTCCCTTTTAATGTCTACAAACTCTTTTAGATGTAGGGTGTTTTATTATAGATTTTGATAAAAAAATTAATAGTTTTGTTGATCTTTGCTTTCTTAAATAGTTGGTGCAAGGTGTCAACTTTCAAACAGCATTCATATTCAGTACGAATATTCTCATAAGTTGTGCACTTGATAAAGTGTCATTCTATCTCCACCACGTTCTTACTATAAAATTTCCACGTTTTGTCTTTCCAAACTTCTTTAGGTATAATCCATCCCCTGATCTCACATCTATAAAAAAGAAAGAGCCATAGAAAGAATGGAATGGAGACTTGGACAATTGTAATAATGATCTATAATATAGATTGCTTGATAATTTTTTATTTTTGAAATATATAGTATGTTTAATATTGATAATAATTGATTAATTTATTTTAAAAGATAATTAATGTCGAGAGGTATTTTACATTTGCAATAAGGATTGAGTGTAATTGCATGATGTGTTACCGAAATAAAAAAAAAATTGTCCATGGGAAGCCATGTTGTAGGGACCTAAAAGGTCTTGATTTCAAAGCTTAATACAATAAATATATATATATATATATATATATATATATAAACTTAAATTTGACAATCATTTATACATAAAAATTGAAATGTCTAATATTGATGAAAATTGATTAATTTATTCTAAAAATTAATTAACATATAGTAAAAAGGGTTGAGTGTACTAATGTGAGTGTGTTGACAAAAATCTTACTTTTTATTTTAAATTTGACAAATACTATATGTCAAAATTGTAATATTTAATAATAAAATAACATTTTATCAAAATTAGCACCAAATTTATATTATAATTTTTTAAATAAACATATTTAAGATATTTATATTATATGTATTTTATTTCAATATAAAATAAATGTATTTAAAATAATTATAATTAATTAGATAGTTATTTATCTATTTATTTATATAGTAATAAAATAATGACATAATATAAAAATACAGTTTTAATATTTAAATATCATGTATACATATAAATTTAATAATTACATATTCATTATTATTAATATTATTAATTTTTGATATTTAAGTTTTTTATATATTAGTGGAAAAGAATTTTGTGAACCTACTTGCTATTGTAACTTGTTATTACCACTAGCATGTCTATCTTTAAACAAGAGTTATAGTGCAGTGAAGTTCCTACCAAAAAGTTATAGAATAGTTATGTTTTAATTAGTTGTGTTTGATAAATTTTAGCAATGTCGATAAAAACAAATAAATAAATAATCAATTAATCAATGAAACTGCATCTGGAGGTGGTGATCAAATAATAAACCAAATCAAAAGGAACAAAAGATGCCTCATACCCCATATGTATGACTCTTGTGGTCAGATTTGTGCAACTAGGATACAAATCATAGATATTATTCAACTGGTTAACATCGACAATAATTTTAGACATAGATGCGGTCAAATTTGCATTACAATTAATAGTCTACTAGTTAATATCAATAATATTTTTGGACACATCTAATAAAACATGCCTATCTAAGTTGTAAAAGGATGTTTTAGATGCAAATCTACTAATTGGTGTTGGTTCATGAATAGATGATGTTTTCTGAAAAGAAAGACTATCAGAATTTTGTGTGAATTTCCTGTTGAAAGCTAAGAGTGGTTGCATAAGATCTTGATGTTTAGATAAATCAGTTCAAAAGCTTATCTGGCTTTGATGGTAATTGAAATATTTTGGCATGAGTATTCATTGAAATGGTTTGAAGACTGATTGCATTTACTGATATTTTCTGAGCTTAGTTTGATTTGTGATCTTAGAGTTAGTAATATTTTAGTTGAAACTATTGTTAGTTAGAAGCTCCTCTCTATGATGACTGGCAGAAAATAATGTTTGGAATTATCACCTAGCTTTGTGTTATTTAAAGCCTTGAATAATCTACTTCAACCCGGTCAATGGAATTACAAGAATTATGGTCCTAACATGCATTTGTATTTGGAGGACCTAAAGGGTTACCACTGCAATGAATAGAAGATTATGAGATTCAGCCAATGCTAGAGAATGTAACCATAATATCCACCCTTATTGGTGCTCTTTCCTCTAAAAGAAAAAATGGAAGAAAAACATCTAAGACCTATTCCAAGTAGTGTCATTCAATTGAGCATAGGTCCTTACTCTTCACCAATTTAGTTGGTTCAAAAAAAATGGGCCTTGGGAAAAATTCATATTTATTTTCAAGAGTTGAATAAAATTACTATCAAGGACATATTTCCTATTCTAATGGTTGATGAGCTCCTGAATGAACTACATGGCACCCGCTTCTTCTCTGCTTCTTCTCCAAGCTTGCTTTATGACTAGACTATTATTAGATCTATGTAAAAAGGATATTCCTAAGATGACTTTTAGAACTCATGATGACCATTATGAATTTCTTGTCATGCCATTCAACCTCATTATCACTTTATCAACATTTGAAAGCTTGTTGGATGAGGTTTTTAAGTCATTTCTCAAAGAACTAATTTGTCTTCTTTGATGATGTCCTTGTGTATATTGTGAAATGTTCCACTACTGACCCTAGTTCTTGATGTAGGGTTTTTGTGTAAATATAAGTGATAAGTCAAAACAATTAGAGATGTTCATGCATAGATCAAACTATTGTCACAAACCCCCATGTGATTAAATGAACAAATCAAATCAAACAAATTCCCTTCTACTATGTCATTCAATGAATGTTTTTTTGAGTTTCTAGGTTGTTGGGACAGGGTTTGAGGGTGTATACTTGAAGCTTTATTATCATATATTACGAATGGATGAAGAAGTAGATATATATAGTTAAGCTATTAATCATCAAAACCCAAAAGTTTTACGATATAATAAAGGAAGAGGATATATCAAAAAGTACATTTGAACCAGAAATTATTATAAATAAGAGGATATTTTACAAATATAAAAAATGTAAATTATATCTATACAGCCCAAAAGATTTATGGAAGGCTTACATTACCTAGAAAATGTAAAGTTGATGTTGCATATATGAAGGACTGAGTGGTCCAATTATATCCAACATTAGAAAAGTAAAACCCCCAAATGGATGTAGAGAAATTGTGGAGGAATCAAATGAGATATTTGTGTGCAATACGCTGACACTTGATAACGATATAGTTTTTATTTCTTTGCATCTTCGAATTGTCCAAAGTGAAATAGCATCATACTTCATAACAGTTCCACAAGAGGGTGCAAACTTCCTATTACGAGAGATGAAAAAATTAATTAAAATTACTTCCTAAACTATGATTAGATTAAACAACAATAGGATTTAGAAAACTTGCTCTTAAGTACCCGGTTGTGCTTTATTATGGTGATAGCCAATAACTAACCACTTGCTAATGTGAATAAAAATACACATTTTGAGAGCTCTGCTACATATTATTGGTTTCATAAAATTCTAATACCCAATAACTAATCACTTGCCAATCATTTAACAATGGAATATCTACAAGGATGTTGAATGATAAAATTTGAACTCAAATTTATTTGAGAAAAGACTTGACCCATGTAAACACAAAACCATTCAAAACCATTCAAAATATTATACTATTCTTTTTTTGGTTTTTCCCTTCAGAATGAAGAGCTTAGGCTTTCATCATCATTACCAGCAACATTTCCACTACTCAGCACTGATAATAAATCTAAGTGAAATGTTGTATTTGGAACAGCTCCAAGAAAATTGTCTTTGATAATATGCAACATATTTACAGTGTCAATCATATTTGATTGCTCTTCTAGGGATTCTGTTGTGCAAAGAAAACCCACAAAGATGAGTTTCCTGAGGCAATTCAATACCCTATTTTCATCATTGTTCATGGCAGCACTCAACAAATAACAACCAACCACTTCTTTTATTGTATTCATAAAACATCTACTCACCCACTTATGCAAGTTCATATGCTATTGGTTGGCTTATTTACAGTCATCATCTATAATAAAATTATTCCATACCTATAAACATCTCCTTTTGTAGTAACATGTCCACTCACTCCATATTTTGCATTCAACACGTGCATATCATAAGATTTCACATTCACTATTTTTCACAATAAATGCCAAAAAGAAAATTAAAATTTCATTCCACTACTATTTAGTTGCTCATACATTTCTTGAACCATTCTATCTTCTACCTCACCTTGATCTATCCAATTAACCTGTAATATCAATGTTCCCACAATAGTGGTTTACAATTTTTGTCCAAATTGGACACTAAAATATTTTTTTAACTAAATCTTCACTTTCAGGCACCTATAGCAGCTAAACCGTGAGGAATTTGAAGATGATACAAACTAGAGTTTTGTGAAATTTTGTCTGTAGATTCTAAATATATTTTTTTCAACTTTTTTGGAATCAGATTGCACTTCTTTTTCCATCTCCCTCAAAAACTAGTTTTTTTCATAAAACAACATTTTTAAAACGTGATGCCATTTTTTGCCACTTTTTGTATGGGGTCATTTTTTGCCACTTTTCCTTCCTCACTCAAATTGTAAACCACTTTTGTGGGTTTACCCATATATTATAATCCATAAATGTTAGATATCATTTCAAAATATCACTAGCAGGAAAAAATTAATTTTATTGAAATTCATTGCAACTTTTTTGCTACCATTATAATTAGACCAATTGGCATTTTCAATAGAATACACACTTTTGAATGTCCATTAGGTATACCTTGTATTACATATCCAATAAAGGTTGAAGCATTGTAGTTCAAATTTTCTTGTAATATATTATAATCCATAATTGTTAGATATCATTTCTAAATATCACTAGCAAGAAAAAAATCAATTTTATCAAAATTTATTACAACTTCTTTGCTACCATTATAATTAGACTACTCAACATTTTCAATAGAATACACACCTTTGAATATCCATTAGGTATATTTTGTACATTACACATCCAACATAGGTTGAAGCATTGTAGTTCAAATTTTCTAGAGAAAAATCTACTACTACCCATAATATGTAGCTCGGCTGCTAGGAGAACTAAAGAAAATATATCTTTCTAATGGGAAAAAAGGAGATAGAACCTTATATCTACATATTTCAAGAGGACATACCATAGTTATATTCTAAATCTATTAATTTCTTTCTTTTTTGAGATAGACATTCATATATGTTATATATCTACTATGAGTGTTTTTTAAAAACTCTTGGGTTCACCATAACTACATAGTTTGAAACTATCTATTATTCAGTTTTCACCAACTAAACCAACTTTATTTGCATTAGTTAGATATTTCAATGGCCACACCTCACTCGTTTTAATTTTATTACAAGTTTTTGTGTCTTCTTTTATTTCCTAACAAAAAACAGTGTCTAATGAGAATGGGAAAAATTGTTTGTTTATTTTATTATCTATAAAAATTGGTCAATTTAAATTATTTAAAAATTACAAATTTGAAAACTAGTTTTTTTGGAAAAAACTTAATATTTTTTATTGGTCTAAACCACTATAGTTCTATCACAGGAATTGATACTTGATAAAGAGTTTAGAATAATAAGTTTGATTGGTTTGTTACCATATAATAATTATAAGTTGCAATAATCAAATTGAAACTTGATAATATATTAAATTATAAAAAAGATAATATATTGCATAATTTAAAATTATAATATTATTATCTAATAAATTAAATTATTTATTAGATATTATATATGTTATATATTATATAGTATATATATTATAATATTACAATATGTTGTCAAATTAATAATATTATATATTATTTAAACACATTATTTTTTAATTTGTTATTAGATTATTTTATATATTTGAATTTGTTAATTTAATTATATTTTATTTAAGATGTGACAAGTAAATAAATGCATAGAATGGAAAAAAAATTATGCTCAAAATATTTTAGCCAATAAAATTGAGGAAAAATAATTTTTGGAATTTGAAAAGTTAAAAATCATGCATTTAACTTTAAAATATAATGTATTAAATTTAAAAGATAATATATGAAAAAGAAAATAATGAATCTTGATTGGATGTAAGCAAAAGATTTAAAAACTCTATGTAAAAGACACCAAGAGATATCATTGTCACGTGTCTATTCAGATGAACATATATTTTTCTAAAGATAGGTATACTAGTATAGATATCAAATATAAAAGTTATGAAAAGATATCAAATTTATTTATTAAGTTTTCTAATTGAAATCTTACTACTCAAAGGATTTGCTCGAAAATGCCAAGAAAATATTGACTATTTTAATAAGAATAATAACAAATTTAATCAAAATTTTAGAATTTTTTAAGTATGAATGATATATAGACTATTTCCACATGTTTACATTCTATATAAATTTAGAAATTTTAAATGTTTTTAGTCTAAGTTATAATCTTATGCAATCCACAAGCTATTTCTAACTTATCTATATATACTTCATACACACATAGACACGTTTATCACTCTTAATTTTTGTATTTATATAAAAGTTATATTCTTTTATTTGAAATTATTTTTACATTGTGGAAAAATACTTGAAAGGTATTTTCAAGCATAGAAAAGGCACCTAAAATTAAATAACAATTTTAACTTCTTTTAATACCAATATATATATATAATTAAAATAAATTATTTTTTTATGTTTAACCTATTTTTTTATTTATGAAATAAAATTTGTTTTTTATACTATTTATTAAGATATATTGAATTTAGGATTCGGGGTCGTCTTGGACTGTTGGTTCTTGGCTTTTCCCGGCTAAAAAAAGGCCCTCTACAATCTATATAAGGGAGACTATCTAGCTCTTAAAGGCAAGTCATAGTAGTATTATGTGGTGTCACAGATGCGAAAATGGTGTTTCAATTCGGCCTTCTCTGTCATTGCGCATCGGAGTCCATGGATGTGCAATGTTAGAGACTCTTCATCACGCAGAGCCAGGAGGTGCACAAAGCGATTGTGGGATCGGTCTCCACAGTCCTAAACCTCAACCAACACTGGTGTGATGGGAGGGTATATGAGGTAATAATTAGTGCTCTAGTGGATATCACGAAATCTAGGGAGCGAGTGGTGGTGTGGCTTCGTGGATTCGTGGTGCAGGCCAACATCCAAGCAGTGGCCAGTTCGACTATGGATCTAGGCTCAAAGGGTTGGGTGAGCTTCTTACGCATGTACTTCAATCCAGTGATGGTAAGCAACGAAGAAGTAGAAGATGAAGAACAAGTTGTTGGGGTGAATCGGATCTGGGGTGAGGGACTAGTCAATCTTCTGACATTAAATGCTTGGGAGGTATTCAGGTTTGGGGTTATGAATGTAGATATGGAGCCATTTTCCTGATATATGAATGAACACAATGCCTAGCTCGGCGAAGGAAATCTGTAGAAACTTATTCGGTTGGGAGGCCTTTTGACCATCATTTACTAGTCGTTGGCAAATTGAACCCATGAGTTGATTCTTGGTTGTTAATTACTGCTCTCCGGGCATATATTTGCCTCTTTTTGAATGTAATCGGGAGCTACCCCCTTCGGTAGTACTCATCTATAAAAAAAAATAAAATTAAAAATAAAAGATATATTGAATTTAAATATTTTACTTGTTATTTTATTTAATATAGAAATGAATAATATGCATTTTAATTTAATATTTTTAAAAAATTGAAATAAATTATTTATTACATAGTTAACCATGTATTTATCTTAAGAGTATTTGTAAATGTCAACTATTTTAATTATTAAAGAAAAAATTTAATTTATAGAATTAATATTTTTTACTAAATAAATTATACATTTTTTTTTTTTTGTATTTTTATCATTTTTATATATATATATATTTTTATATAACATTTTTTACTTAGAAAAAATAAAATCGACTTTCTTATACTATATAGTAAAATATATTTAAAATATCTAAAATTTTAGATATTATTTGATTTCTTTAATTAAAATTTTTACTTATTATTTTATTTAATTCTTAAATGAACAAGTCTCTCAAAACCCATTTTTTTTGGATAATTGAAGTATCTTGATCAATTTTGTTATTCTATACCAAAGCTCAAGAAGCTTGGAGTTGGATACATGAATTTTCAAACCTTATTGCCCTAACCCTTCATGACATAGTGGTGTTGTGCAATTTCAACCTAGTATACCATTCAAATTTAGTCTAGTTATGGCACGCTTTAAAGGTTAAAATTCTCTTCAATATTTTAAAAGATTAAAATGTAGCTCTCATTTCAAATTATTGGGCTGATGTTTATTTATTTTTTAAAACTAAAGCTATAATTTAATCTAATGTGCTTATGTAGAACTAATTGCAAGCTTGCAAAGTTGCACTAGAAGTTGTGTATCTATAGAAGGTTCTTGATCACTATCAAGGTGATGTTCCATACACAATTGTCAAAGTCTCAACTTCTACATCCTTCCCATCTTATGGGCATAGGCATGGTCATGGTCATGGCCATTCTACTAGATGAGATTGAGGATCCTAGTCTCAAGGCTCTTAGATGCAGGGTTTCAAGGATTGTGTTGTCTATAGAAGATCTTAACCCTCTCATGCCTTTTGCTTCTTCTCATGGGCATGATGCCCTTTTCTGGCCAAATTCTAGTAAGCTCCCTTGCCTAAAGCTAGTTATTTCCCTTATTCATGCTTAGTGGCCCATTGAAGATCAAGAAAAGGAGGGTGCTCTTACTAACTAAGAGCCTATTGATGACAATTCTATCCTTGTTGATATATGAAGTAAACTTGATGACTATGACCCCCTCCTACTAATGTTGCTCTTGCCGCTTATCATTTTCATTTATATTTACTATTAATACCTTTGATTTTCTACAAATGAAGTTCTCACCAACCCACATCAAAATACTAGAGTAGGCTTGATATTTAAAATCATTTTGCCTTCATGACTTTGCACTTCCAAACAGATCTTTTTTTTATTTGCAGCCTGGAAATCACCTCTATGGACCTATTAAAAAACAACCTTGATGGGCTTCAAGATTTCTTCACAGGCCACTGTTCTAATCTTTCATGTGAGCCAGCCAACCTCCCAGCCAATGGTGGAACTTTGGCTCTAAAACATCAAACTTTTTTCCCTAGTGGCTCGATGGTTGATTGTTATTGCACCATGCCCGTGTCAAACGCAGGTCTCCGATCATACATTTGTGTAGACCTCTAACTCATCATTCTGTTGCAAATTCATGCCATGCGAGCAACATGAAACCTCACGCAGGCAGCCCCATTACTGCTCCTCAGATTCAGTAGTCGCGCCATGCATTTCTGCCATTGTGGCAACTTTGTTTCACTTAAGCAGCCTTTCATAGTATATTTACGTAAATTGTTGCACACTACTTATAGATTTTGAGTCAAACAATCTATGTTATTGCTTTGTTGCACAACGTTTGAATATGCCCACACAGCCCCTAAAATTCGTGCCCAGCGTCAAACACAAATATGCTGCACATTACCTTACCAAGTCCTTGCACGTTTGACTCCATATTGCCATAAGCGCATTATCTCAAACTTTGGCTTGGATGGAAGGAAAAAAATAAATAAAATTAAAGTTTCAACTGTTGTGATATGAGAGTGACTGGAGAGAGGATTGAAGTGTAACAAAAAGGAAGGGAATAAGATTGGCTGTTGTCCATGTAGTCATCAAATTGTATATTTGACCATGTTTTTTAATTTACTAAAAATAAAAATTCAATGCATTTTGTATTTTCAATTAATTAATATATGCAGTCAAATGTGCAATCTGATGGCTGGGTAGATATTGCCATAAGATTGGGAACTACGAATTAAGGACAAAGTCAATCATTAGAGTGTGTTGGTTAAACCCAATAGTGTCAAGATGGAAACACTTGTATTATAGTCTAGGAGTATCCAAGAGACATAATGCATAGCACTTTCTTAACGTTCATCATTATCTTGTGTCAACAAAGCCTTGTAACATGGTTAGTGGCTGAAGTATAAGGTAGAAAAGGTTAGCCATGAACTAAAGGCATGGGAATAAGAGGATTGGCTAGATATTGTATAAGAGCATCATAGGCTTACTACAATCACTGTTTAATTCAAAAGTGGTGTATTTTTTGAGAAGATTTCTAAAAGGAACAATGCAATTGTCAAGTTGAGAAATAAACTGATGGATATCTTGGAGATGTCTTAAAGGCTTCATAACTTAAATTTTTTTGGGTGAGGGAATATTGGCAAATTAATCTTTTTAATGTCAACCTCAATGTCTTGATGAGAGACAATAAACCCAAGGAACTTATTTGTCTAAATTCTAAAGACACGTTTCTTAGGGTTAAGTGTCATTTTACATTATTCACGTTTACCAAAAACTATGTGTAAGTTGTCAAGACATGTATCCTTAGAGTGTGACTTAGAAGGACAATTATCCATCTTAAGGATCTTTTCATTTGGGTGGGTCCATAAGAGTATTCTTTGTTTCCCATATTGGTAGGGTGTTGGTGATCCTCCATGAATAGACTAGTAGGCAATTCTAATTATTGAAGTTCATAAGGTACAGGAACATTAGATTTTGCAATGATGGTTAGTACAAAATATGCATAAGGATTGAGAGAAACTTGTTATTTGTAATCCTAGAACTAGGTGGGAGAAGCATAACAGAATCCTAGGAATTTGGCCAAGGCTTTGTCATTAGAAAAAGTATTAAGATGAGGCATGCACAATGATATGGTGAGTTCTAAACATTATGGGTGAATTAAAGGAATGTTATTGGAAGATACTATGTAGCAACTAAAGTTCATGTCATTATTAATATTTCTTCGGTTGTATCCCAAATTAGCTTTACTATTTTGAGAATCAAGTTGAAGTGATTCAATAATGTCGTGTTCATTACATCCCATGCCTTATCTATGGAATCAATTGTAAACAAGAACTTGAAAACCTTTATCATATAGGTTTACCAATTCTAGGGAATACGAGGTATTTTTATTTTATTTGTGGGATTGATGAAATGAGAAATTGCCTGATGTGGTGGTAATGTAGGAGGTTTACTAGGTTTAGGTGAAGGGTTTATAAGATATTTACTTCCTTTTGATGAATATGTGGTAGCTTGGGATGAGAAATATTGAGAAGGATTTATGTATTAGCAATGATCCATATGTATGACTATGATATGGAAGTCGTTGCATGATTGATGTTGTATTCTCCAAAAGAAGGGGTAAAGTCAAGAGACTTCTAGTCCTCATCTAGTAGATGATTGAATGGTCAACAGGTGGATAATAGGAATAAGATGTGACATTAGGTAGGGATGAAATGAATGTAGAAGGAATATCATCGGTATTTGTACAATAGACAATAGGGTTGTATGGTTAAGGCATATCAGAATTCATAATTTTTTTTATCAAGAGGGATAAATGCTTTTGACTCGAAGCTATAAACTAGTGAACTCACAAACAAAGGACCTCATCCCCACTATAAATTCTCAACAATTAAACCCTAATGGGATTTGAACCTTGATGGCAAGAATAACAACACAACAACTTAACCATCACACCATGCCACTATTGGCCATATTAGAATTCATAATGAGTAACTTTGTTTGGGGAAGATTTGTGCAATGGAGAACTCTGTGGAGAATGAATGTGATTATGTATCTTCTTTAGTGAATGTTTGTAGAAGGGGGAAATGTGCATAGTTATATAGAAAATATTATCCTAATTAATAGTTTGATAATGTTGGAATGGGGTCCATCAACATAAATAGTGTAAGACTGGTTATTGTCCATAAATTTTGGGCATCTATGAAGGATAAATGTGATGGCCCACAATGTGTGTAACTATGGTCATCCAAGGATTAAATTGTAGGCTATTTTGTTTTGAATAATTTGAATTAGAGTGTCAAGGGTAACTAGCCCAATCATGATAGGTAAAGTAAAGTTCTTAGTGGTTCCCTACTAACATTGTTAAAGTCATAAATAGCTAGGTCAATTTTATCTAAGTTTGAAAAGTCAATTCAAGAACAACTTAGGAATTCCATGCTACAAATGTTCAATCTTGAACAATTATAAATAAGAACTTATTTTACTCCCATGTTTTTATATTTGGTGATAAAGATCAAAAAGGAATGATTCTTGAATAATAAAATGGAGGAGATTTCATTGTTAGAAAAGGAATGTATTGAATGAATTCAATCTATGGCTGTGACATTGAAGTCTTTCCACACATGATGTTGTATTCTCCAAAAGGAGTAAAATCAAGAGGCATATCTAGTCCTCATCTAGTAGATGATTAGATGGTGAAGAAGGTGGATGTAGACATTTAAAATTGTCCTGATCGATACTGCACATCTGAATTTGATTGCTAACACCGCTTACTTCCTGAATCACCTCCTCTCGACCATTTAATTAAATAATTTTAATTTTTTAATTAAATTCACCGCTTTCATCTATTAATCGGATAATCAATTTCATTGGGTTAGTTTATCCCCTTTTGTGCTAATTTTCATCCTATTTAATTAAATAATGCAAATTATTTAATTGAATTTCTTATGCCCTCTCATTTGATTACATAATCTTAGTTATTTAGTTAAATTTCATTAATCCCCTTCTATTAAATTGTAATAAGCCTTGCTCAAACTAACCTTAATTACTTCAATTTATTGCCTTGTAATTTTGTCAAATAGTTTGTATGCAATGTTCTAGTTTGTTGGTCTGAGTTTTCAGTTTGTTGTTTGATGCTTATGATGAATGCCAAATGAATTTGAAAGCTTGAAAATAACTTCTACAATGTCTATGCAAGTATCTAAGTGCAATGAAATCACTTTTTGTATTTTCAAATGTAAATAGATGAGAAACTACATGTATAAAATGCATCTACAACCAAGAGACATTTTGTCAAACACTTGGCATGCATACTATTAAGCTGAGTACAAATGATATTTCAATGCACAATAACATGTATAATTGAGCAACTACTTATTTCTCCTCGATTGCAAATGATTTTCCAATACAATGCTTATTACAAAATGTCCAAGACTCTTTACGTTTACAATAACTTCAATTTATGACAATGTTGATAATGGATGCACACCTACAGCTAAAATACTAAATTCCTATTATGCAATGAAATGATGAACAACTCTTAGAAGAACCTAGTTACTTGATGGCACCCTTGTTGATAGATGAAGCAATCAAAAATCAAGCAAAATGACCATCCCTTGAGCCAAATCGAATTTTCCAACCAATTGCCTCTATTGCTATGAAAATGCATATAAAAATAATCTCCAACTTCTAGCAATCTCCAATCACCTTCAAGAGAGTCGTCTAGGCCTCTAACATCAAGTGCCACCTTCTCGATGAGAAATTGATGCCCAAAAAGACCCCCATGAATAAAATCAAACTTCACTAGCAGGCTAATTATGACTGGTAAATTATATTAGATTACTTGCTCTCCCAAAATTGACTTCTACTAGCATGAAGATGATGACTAAATTCAACCAAGATTCCCTTCAATATTCTTCAATCAACTATCTCTTCAAAATTGGCCTTTGGCCACAATTTTTCCATAATGAGAATTTTGAAGTAACTCCTCCAATAGTTGCAACCCTTCAGAAGATATTTCACCTCCTCAGTTATGCTATCAATGGGAGTTATCATTCCCAAAGACACTATTTTGTAGAAAGCTCTAAGCTCCACAATGCTCATAAAATGTGATGACAAATGTTGGATGAGAACAATGGCAGCCAACACCCTCTTTTATATTTTTCTTTCTCCTCAATAAGGTAGCTTCTAGAAGCATCTTAATATTTTATTATTATTTTTTATTTTATAATTTACATTTGCACTTTATAATAAAATAATAACTCAACATAAAGTGCAAATATAGCATCACCTTATAACATAAATAGAAACATATCAATTAATCATTAGAACACCTCTATATGAATACTAAATCCCAAAAGAAGCCAACTGCCAACGAGGTATCTGCCAAGAACACCCTCTAAAAATGCCCTATTAGCCTATGAGGGCCACTGATAGGCTAATCATGTAGATGTATCAATGTCTAGCTACAAGGGGACATTACAATCCGCCCCTCCTAAAATTGCTTGTCCCCAAGCAATCGCAAATATGGATGCTGTAGAATCTCCTCACTCTCCCAAGGAGCATCCTTAACTGGCAAGTCCCTCCACTTGATCAAATACTCTCTAATAACCTAACAGTGCAAATTTCTCTCCCTAACATCCAAAATAGCCTCAGGCACTAAAATCAGCTTCCCTTAATCATCCAAGGGTGGCAAGACCTCATGGAAGGAACCACATGATGTCCTAATGCATCATTGGCGTGACACATGAAACACATTATGTACTCTGCAATTCGTTGGAAACTCCAACTCATAAGCCACCTCTCCCACTCTCCTGATAATCCTAAATGGTCCATAGTAGTGGGGCTTAAGTTTCTCTGCACCACTCCTCTTAAGAGAGGAATGTCTATACAATTGCAACATCAAGTATACTATATCTCCAACCTCAAAAGAGTGCTCAACCATCTTTTGATATGCATACTATTTATGTTGGTTATGTTCCTTCTATATATTATCTTGTAGATCCCTCATAATATCCTAGTTCTCCTACATAATAGATCACCAACACTAGGCATGTATGACTATCACTCAACAATAGATCCAAAAAGCTCAACGCATCATACCCATACAAAGCCAAGAATGGTGTCATTTGAATAGAGAGATGGTAAGTAGTGTTGTAGCAATACTCACAAAGATATAACCACTTGACCCAACCCTTCTGCTGCCCTATGATGTAATTCCTAAGGTACCCTTCCACCCATTTTTTCACTATCTTCGTCTATTTGTCTATCTGCGGATGGTAACTAGTACTCAGAGTGAGCTCCATCCCACATAGCTTGAATAGGTCCTGCCAAAAATGACTCATAAACCTACTATCTCTATCATTGACAATGCTATGAGGAAACCCGTGCAACCTAAATACCTCATGGAAAAATAGCTCCGCTACTTGAGTAGTTGAATATGTAGATGTGATCGAAAAGAAGTGACCATACTTAGTCAAATGATCCACAACCACATATATACAATCCCATCCTTGGGCTCTCAGAAAACTAGTAATGAATTCCATCGACAAACATTCACACTTCCTATCAAGAATCAGAAGTGTCTGAAGTAAGCCCGCAGGGTGTGTGTGCTCTTGTTTATTGCGTTGACAAACATGACATTCTCTGACATATCGTAGAACATTTGATTTAAGGCCCTTCCAGGTGAATCTCTCTCATTTTTTTTTGTAGGTCTTGAAATATCTGAGATGTCCTACCATGGGTGCATCATGAAAGGCCCTCAAAATTGTGTTCTTCATCTCCGATCTTAAGGTCAAATAGATTCTCCCCTTGTAAATGATAAGATCATTTACAATTATGTATCTATCATCCTGCATTGACCCCTCAACAATCCCTATAGCCTAACTATCCTTAGCATACTCTGCCACTATCAAGTACCTCCAATCCTCCACAATCCCAAACATGGAGCTCAAGTGTGGGCGACGAGATAAAGCATCAGTAACTACATTTTGTGTCCCTTTGACAAAGGAAATGTCAAAGTCATATGATTGTAGCTTGCTCACCCATTTTTGTTGATGATCATTAAGGTCTTGTTGCCCAAGGAAATGTCTTAAGCTATTATGGTTTTTCTTCACTACAATTTTTTTTCCCACCAAATACTGCCTGAATTTGGCCAATGCATGCATGATGGACAACATCTCCTTATCATATATGTTCTAACCCCTCTCTGGACCACAGAGCTTCCAACTCTCAAAAGCAATCGGATGTTTTTCCTACATGAGGACTACACCTATCCCCTTGCCTAAAGCATCACACTGTAGCTCAAAGGGCTTAGAAAATTCTGGCAACGCAAGCACTAGGCAAGTAGTCATGATTAGTTTGAATATCTCAAAGCACTCCTATTCCTCTGGAGTCCAAACGAACACCACTTTCTTTGTCAAATTTGTGAGTGGTGTTGTATGTCATGAGTAGCCATTGAAAAATCTATAGTAGAAACCACCTAGCCCCAAAAATCCTCTAAGTTGAGTGCGATTCTTTGGTGTAGGACATTCAACGATAGCCTTGATCTTATTAGGATCCATACATTCCCCCTCTACACTAATGATGTGGCCAAAATACATTAATTATGCCATTCCTAAATCACACTTGGATTCCTTGGCATACAAGGACTCTTCTCCAAGAATACCCAAGATTTTATCAAGATGAGAAATGTGATCCTCCCATGTTTTGTTGTACACCAAGATATCATCAAAGAATACCAGCACATATCGCCTCAATTGTGAATGGAAGACCCTGTTCATCATGGAATGAAACATCGCAGGAGCATTGGTTAGCCCAAATGGCATAACCACAAACTCAAAATTCCCACAATGACACCTGAATGTGGTCTTCTCAATATCTACTCCCTAACCCGAATCTGATGATACCTCGACCTCAAGTCAATTTTGGAAAAATAGCGAGCACCATGTAATTCATCTATTAACTCATCAATCCTAGGGATGGGGTATTTGTTCTTGATTGTCCTTTTGTTCAGTAGCCTGTAGTCAATACACATCCACAACATACCATCTCGTTTCTTAACCAAGACCACTGAAGATGAAAAAGGTGACTTACTTGGTCTGATGTGCCCCATAGCAAGCAACTCCTTAATTGTTTTCTCAATTTCATCCTTGAGTCACTTGGGATGCTTGTAAGGAGTGACTATCACGGGCTTGGCTCCCTCCTCCAACTCAATGATGTGCTCAATCCCTCTATCTGGAGGTCTACCTAGAGGAATTTCACTAAATACCTCTATGTACTTAATCCTCAACTCCTGAATGTTTGGATTGTAATTTGGCTTCTGCTACTCACCTTGTGTAGGCATCAACACACATTCTGCTACCCACTCAACCATATCATGTCTCATGAGCCTCTTTATCCTCCTAGATGAGATCATCCTGAAACTGGAGTCTCAGATTTCCATAAGAATATGAGTCTTCCCATCGACCTAAAATGTCATCTCCATCTCTTTGAGGTCAAGAGTGAACTTTCCTATGTCATGCAACCATCTCATGCCAAGTACCATACTTGTATCACCCATATTTACCACATAGAAATCAGTCTTGAACTCATAGTTGTTCAAGCGCATAGGTAAATCTAGGATCCTCCTTTCACACTTGAGGGTGTAACCATCTGCAACCTTAACCCTTATCCCCTCAAATTCCTTTGTCCTAATTCCACACCTCTCAACCAATCGTGCATCGATAAAATTATGTGTAGCTCCTATGTTGAGAAGAGTGATGATCTTCTACCCTACTAAAACTCCTCGCATCCTGAATGAACCCTCCTGCTGGATGCTAGTGATGTGTGCATCATGATGCCTTGCTGCCCCTTCATGTTCTCCTTCACTTTCAATATTTTCTTCCTTATGCTCAGTGCTTTAATCCTCTAAATTAGATTGTTGGTCTGATTTCTCCTACTAAGAATCCTCATAATATGCCTACATTTCTTTGTTATCTTTGCCCTTAGGTCTCAAGGGACAGTCATGGTTTGCATCGTAGGGCCCCTTACAATAGAAACACAACTTCTTTTTGCACAAATCATTGAGTGTATCATGATCTAGAGGTGTTGCGAATTTTCCCTTAAATTCTTGTTTGTTCTTCTTAGAGAAAGATTTGTTGTCACGATATGAAGAAGATCCCTTTGATGAGAACTTGCTTTGTGGGGTTGCAAGTTCCATGATCCTAGCCTTTTTCATTTCCTCCTGTAGTGTAGGCGGATCAAAGGCTTTTATCCAACCCTTTAACGGTTCCATCAATCCTTTCGTGAACAAAACTACCAACCTTCTTTCATTGATATTAGGTACCATTACTGACAATCTCTGAAAATCTACAACATATGCTTCTCAAGTTCCATGTTGCTTCAATTGTGCTAACTCTCTGAATGTCACCTCAGGATCCTTTCTATCAAATCTATCTATCAGTCTATTAGTGAATTCTTTATAAGTATTGACAAGGTTATGGCCAAGAGTGACCAAACCATGGTACCACCATTCGTGAGCAACTCCCTCCAAATGTAATGTAGAAAATTTGATGGCGTCTTCTTCAAGCATAGGTCTCAAAGAGAGGTAGTTATCTAGCTTTTGCACCCATGACCTAGTTGTGCATTCTCCACTCCATCATAATGAGCTAATGTCACCTTCGCAAGAGCTTGTTGAAAGTTCATCCTTGGAGCTACTGGGGGATGGTGATCATTTCTCCCACCATTTCTTCTATTCCTTTGATTCATGAATTGATCAAAGGTCCACTATTCTCTGAGATCAAGAGGTAATGTAGATTACTCCATGTATGCTTTCCTGGCATCATCTACAAAAGCTTTTGCAGCTTCCAGTACTTGTTCTTCCCTTGGTGTGAAAGTAGGGAAGAGAGGTCTAGAGGTTGATCCTCTAATATTAGTTACTCTATCTCTCCCATTGACCTCTTTATTATTTCCATTAACACAACTATTTTCTCCTATATTATTGTTTTGATTTTGAAAATGATTTTGATTTAGAACTACTTGTTGGTCCCTTCTTGCTAGCAAGTGTGACATCATGTCAATCATCCCATCGAACTTCTTTTCAATTTGTGCTTCTCTTTCATCCATGTTATGCCTGTTACTATCTGACATGTTTTCAATTGTTTATTAGTTCATGTTTGTCTTAAAGCCTCTAAAAGAGTATCTACCTCTAGAGTTGGTGGGAATTGGAAAGGCTAATTTCTTGCTTAACTTCTAGTGTATGACCTTTCACTCATTTGACAACTAAAATTTGGTGATCACAGGATTGCAGAATCTTGGCTCTGATACCACTGTAATGAGCCTTACTCAAACTGGCCTTAATTACTTCAATTTGTTGCCTTGTAATTTTGTCAAACAGTTTGTATGCAATGCTCTAGTTAGTTGGTATGAGTTTTCAGTTTGTTGTTTGATGCTTATGATGAATTCCAAATGAATTTGAAAGCTTGAAAATAACTCATACTATGTCTATGCAAGTATCTAAGTGCAATGTAATCACTTTTTTGTATTTTCAAATGTAAATAGATGAGAAAGTACATGTATAAATTTCATCTATAGCCAAGAGACATTTTATCAAACACTTGGCATGCATACTATTAAGCTAAGTACAAATGATATTTTAGTGTACAATAACAACTATAATTGAGCAACTACTTATTTCTCCTTGATTGCAAATGATTGGCCAATACAATGCTTATTACAACATGGCCAAGACTCTTGGCATTTACAATAACTTCAATTTATGACAATGCTGATAATGGATGCACACCTACAGCTAAAATACTAGACTCCTATTATGCAATGAAATGATGAACAACTCAAGTAGAGGAACCTGGTTGCTTGATGGCGCCCTTGTTGATAGGTGAAGAAGTAATCAAAAATCAAGCAAAATGACCACCCCTTGAGCCAAACCAAATTTTCCAACCAGCCGCCCCTGTTGCTGATGAAAATGCATATAAAAATAATCTCCAACTTCTAGCAATCTCCAATCACCTTCAAGATATTTTCCTAGGCCTCTAACATCAAGCACCATCTTCTCTATGAGAAATTGATGCCCAAAAAGACCCCGATGAATAAAATCGAACTTCACTAGCAGGCTGATATATGACTGGTAAATTATATTAGATTACTTTCTCTCCCAAAATCAACTTCTACTAGCATGAAGATGATGACTAAATTCAACCAAAATTCCCTTCAATATTCTTCAATCAACTATCTCTTCAAAATTGGCCTTTGGCCACAATTTTGCCACAATGAGAAGTCTGAAAGAACTCCTCCAACAACTGCAACCCTTCAGAAGATATTTCACCTCCTCAGTTATGCTATCAATGGGATTTATTGTTCCCAAAGACACTATTCTACAAAAAGCTCTAAGCTCCACAATGCTCATAAAATGTGATGACAAATGTTGGATGAGAATAATGACAGCCAACACCCTCTTTTATATTTTTCTTTCTCCTCAATAGGGCGGCTTCTAGAAGCATCTTAATATTTTATTATTATTTTTTATTTTATAATTTACATTTGCACTTTATAATAAAATAATAACTCATAACATAAAGTGCAAATATAGCATTGCCTTATAACATGAGGTTTCTAAAAATAGAAACATATTAATTAATCATTAGAACACCTCCATATGAATACTGAATCCCAAAAGAAGCCAACTGCCAACAAGGTATCTTCCAAGAAGACCCTCTAAACATGCCCTATTAGCCTACAAGGGCCACTTATAGGCTAATCATGCAAATGTATCAATCTCTAGCTAGAAGGGGACATTACATAAATGAGTTAATTGTTCAATGAAAACCCTAAATTCCACCATCTTACACAATGAAATAATATTTTAATTATTTAATTCACTAATTACTTTCATCCTCCCACATGCAAATCAATATTCCCCTGGAATATTTCTCCACTCCAATTCCTGTAATGTTCACATTTTCGATGTCCTCCTTTGGGCTAGTTTGGTTTTGACCTGCTTGCTATTTTTAGTAACTAGTCCAAGTGGCAATACAATGTAGGATTTTTTGTTTGGGAAATATGTGGGAGTTGTTCAATGAGCTTTAATGTTTTGCCTATTTTGATATTTGGTGAGCAATTACTATTTTAAGTAGTTGTTATTTATAGTAAGTCTATTTTGAGAAATTGGTCCCAGACTCATAGTATCCTCAACCGTGTTATTTTTATGGTAGCGTTGGAGAGCCTAAGGTTGAATTATCTAATATTCACTTTTTATAAGTCCCATAATTTATTTTAATAAAATAACTTTATAACTTAAGTGAGGGGGTAGGTGGCCATCAAAAAGTACCTTGGTGCCTAATGAGATAATTTAATGTTGTTTTAGAAGGTTGAATAAGGAAAAATAGTTTCCTTATGAGTAGACCCCTTGGCCTAGTTGCACAATGCTTTTTTAAAAGAGGGGCCATGTATTTCAAATGGATGCCTAGAAAAGAGGTTTATTTATCATTTTTCAAGGCTAATGTTCTACCTCATAAGGTGGGATGCCTAGTTTGGGCTAAAATTCAATTTTAAATTAAAATCAAAAGTAAAATTTTGGAGGCAAAAAGTTGGGCACCCCTCTTGGGGTAATTTCATGACATTTCATAAAGTGAAATGAGAGGGAAATATATTCAAACTCAAATGCAAGTTTCCCTAATCCTTCCCTCACTTTATAAATATGAGTTTTGGCTCTCTTTTTCATGATGTTGAAAGTGAATGCATAATAGGATCTTGATGTTTTTTCACCAAGGGTCTGCAGTTCGTTGTTGAGGACGAAAACCCTCTACAATTAGGAGCTTGTTTCGATAGTGAAACGTGTTGGACACTAGGAACACTGAGAGGGGGGGTGAATCAGTGTTCAATAATTTTTATTTGTAAAACAAATCTAAAACCATCAATAGTAATAATTGAACTTTATATAACATTCGCAACACATAACAAATGAAATCATGTAGTCACATCAATGATCACCGTAACACCAGATATTTTTACATGGAAATCCTATTAGGGGAAAACTACGGTGGAGATTAATCTGCAATGTTTACTCTGTTAAAAGTAAGATAAAAGAGGGGAATGCACTTGCATTCAGGTGCATTGCCTAGAGCTCATTGTTCAAAAGAAAGAGGCTCACTTCCTAACAAGTATAATAGAGTGTTACAACAAAATTTTGATTTGAGAGTACAACATCTGCAAATTCCTGGATTCAGTTCCAATGAAGCTCATAATCATATTTTGGATCTTCTTGACTGGTTCGCACTTCTCCCCTGCTCTGCTCTATATACCAAAACTCTTCTTCCCTCAAATAACTGATCAACACTCTTTCACTTTCACACATACTACATCTCATGTAGCCTTACCAAAATTCCATACATCCATACCAAAGTGACTTCCTAATCTTTATATATTCTCTAATCCAAAAATTCAATATATGTCAGTTTCACAACAAAATACAATATTCCTGCTTATGTCAGCCCAAATCACAAGTTATAATTTATGCGTACCTACACAAGTCGACTAGACTTATAGTAGGGACCCACACCAAGGTTCCAAAACATAAGATATAGAAAAACACTTACTCTAGATGCATTTGCGATACACAATGTCAAGTATGTCAACCATAATAGAAAATAAACCATGAATCATGCTACCAAACCTCTTAAGTCAAAATATGATTAATACAACACCACAAAACTCTTCAGTAGGATCATGTACGTGCTAGGAAAGATTTCCTGGAGATCCACACAATGAAATAGTGATATGGTGAAGTGATCAGATCAATTTACCAACCAAATGTTTTGTTCTTCACTCTCTCTACCGGTATGAACACTACTGATACTACGGACCAAACCGCTACCTCTAGTTGCCATCAATGACAAGAGAAGTAGCCAAAAATGATCTCTCAAGGCCATATGCCCACAAAACACCTACCCTAGCTAGTTGGGGTGTGGTTCCATTCAGGGATCACTTCAGAGCTTCATAGTTTCAATTTCAATAAGGAATAATGAAGATTTTTGAGTATTTTTAAAGTGTTGTTTCTTGGTTTTGGTGTGAATGAATTTGTTTCTAATGGATCTGAATATGGTGTTGATTTCAAGGAGTTGTTTTGAGGGTTTGAGGCTAATTGAAGATAGTTTATGAGCATTTCATTTCAAGGGAAGAATCTGATAAATCTTTCATAGTTTCATTTTGGTTGGAGATTTCAATTTGGGTATTATTTGATTTGAAGCTCCTATTCAAGGCATCCAACCTCATGCTTATTTGATTTTTATTTCCAAAAAAAAATATTTTTAAGATCCAATCACCCAGCTTGAAGGAGCACCCTTATTTGAGGTTTTTGGGTTATTTTTTGAGCAATCTAACATGTTGTTCTATAGGTATGATATGCACCCTTTGGGGTTGTTTTGTGGCTTTGGGTGAAGGGTTTTGAAGAGATTTGATGCCCTCATAGTTGGAGATAAATTATGTCGCATTTATCTAGAGCTTATCTTTGTTGTTTGGAGACAAATACCAAGTCTAATTTGATTATTTTTTAGTTTGAAAAGTAATTGTAAAGGTTTGTAATTTTTTGTTATGAAATCAAAAATATAATTTGAAAGATATCATTTGTAAATAAGTTTATTTTTTATATTATTTTCTACATATTTGTTATCTATTTATCAAGCATGTGTTGAGACAATGAATGGCAATTGAAAACCATATAAACATCATCAAACAAAACACAATTAGAAAATCAAAAACACAAAAAATAGGGTTAGTCATTACAGTGGTATCAAAGTGCAATTCATCCTACCAACTAGTGGGTAAAACATATCTATGAGCATTAGTGACTGTGAAAGAAGGTACCAAGAAAGATTGAGGAAAAAAGAAGAGGATTGGTGGGAACATTTGTCTTTTGAGGAAGAGGGACAACGTTCAGAATCTCTTTCAATTGAATCATCAAGTTCAAAAAATATGGGTGAAAGAGGAGAAGAAGCTAAGAGACATAATGCACTACCAGATAGGATGGTGTTACTATTGGATGCATTGGTTAGAGGGCAAGAAAGAGTAGCCCAACGTTCTCAAGAGACTAATCAACAACTTGCACAGTTGGTACATATATTGGATCATTTGGGGCAAGATAATGTTGTGGGACAACAAAGAGGATCAAATCAATAGAATGGAGCGGCCTTAGCAAGGCCTCTTATGCCTATATTTTCACCAATAGTATAAGCACGACCCAATCAAGAGCTCACCTTAGTTGAGTTGCAGGATCAATTTAGACAAGATTGGTTTGATGCAAGCCCTAGTTTCCAGCATGACATATCACTTCAAGATTATATAGATTTGAAGATGATGCATACCCCCAATAGGGGCAATAGAGAACATCATAATCACTTATGAAGGAAAGTTGGAAAACTTAGCCTTCCTTATTTTGATGAGTTTGGTGAGATTTCAATGAGAGCATGGGTTCAAAGAGTGGAAACATACTTCAATCAAAACCCCATTCCAGAAGAAGAATCCATAAAATATGTTACTATGCACCTTGATGGAGTTTCACATAAGTGGTGGCATCATGGGATGATCATTATGGTCCATGCTTAGATTACATCATATACTGAGTTTACTGAGAGAAGTTCATAAAGAGGTTTGACAAGAAGGAACCAAAACTTCATTTTAAGGAGGTGGAAAATTTGAAACCTTATGCATTCAATGAAGAACAAGTGGTTGAAGAGAAGTTCATAGTAGAAAAATCAGATAAAGTGATTGTTTTGAAACTTGATGAATGTGAGACAGAGCCTCGGGATGACTCTTTGGTCATGCAACTACTATAGATGAGGTTGTGCATGAAGAAATTGACAAAACAATAGCCTTGTATACTCCCTTAGAGCTATTCAATGAAGTTGAGACACATTTAGATGATGGGCATGTTGAAAACAAAAGGGATTATTTCTTCAAATCAACTAATTATGATGAAACTTTACCTCTTGTTGGAATTGGTGACACGGGTGGCTTTGGGTTTGAATACCAAACCAAACCTTTGGAAAGAGATGCTTATTATGATTTCAGTCCTAATGAGTTGGAAAGTGACTTTTTTAGAGAGACAACACCTCATGAGGAGCACAATGAACACTTAATTTCTAAACAAAGCGGTCAACCTTTCTACACATGGGATTCAGGTGTGTTGGCACCTAAGTATGACAAAGAACCTGTTTGGGATGAATTCTTTTTTATCATGATGATGTTCTAATTTTAGAACACAATGAATGCATGAAGGAAATTTTTGATTTTTTAGCACATGTAGCTAAATTTGAGCAGAAGTTTAGTGACTTTGATGATGTGGAACCACAATCCACTACTGAAAATGATAATGGGAAGGCTCAAGTGATTTGGGACAACCTTGGAGTCATTATGGATAGGAATGAAGGGTTTGGTTTTAGTGTTCATAATAGCAACAGTTCACTTTCTTCGCATGAACATGCTTGGAAGAACCAATTTGTGGCGATTGTTGATAACCCATTGTTTGAGATGGGTGTTGATATGGCATATGACAATCCACTCTTTGAGTTGGATGATGGGAATACTCTTGGTTGTAGCATTGAATTGGGTGAAAAATGCAAGGTATGGGATTTGGGAGAAGATTAAGAACTTGAGTTGGAGTGTAGTTTTTAGTCTGGTTTTGATTTAAGTTCACATAATGAGGTGATCAGTTACCCTCCTAGGAGAACACTGGATATGAAATGTGTGGAGGAGACAAAATAAGATTGCTTAAGGGGTGATGTGACACTAGGAGACGTCGTATATTCATGGGATGAATTGATTCATGGAAACTTTTTCATTTTTGAATTTGAAAGGTTCCAAAATAATGCTCTCGAGCTTGTTGGGAGTTTCAAAATAGCAGCAAGGAAACTTGTTGGAACTTTCATGGATGGGCTACAATGGATTACTAAAGAAGTCACAAATTTCCATGATGTGCATGTTGATTTGGATGGAACTTTGAGTTATGTTGTGCACCTTTCTAGGCATGTTGGAGATCATTCTTGGTTGGGTACCAATGCTTGGGATCCTCAAAAAGGATTGATGAAGTTAATTGGGAATGAAAGTGCGGACATTTAGAGGTATAAGGATGAACATTTCAGAATTAATGATGTTCCTTTCTTTACCAACCACTTGGTGATTCTATTTGTTTATGCTCAAATGGATTGGAGAGATATTTTAAGTAGGGATTGGAGTAATGAATGAATGGTTACTCTTGGGAGTGTTATTTGGCAAAAAATAGATTGGAATTTTAGTGTTGAGCTTGTGTTTGGATTGCAGGTTAGTCACTTCACTTTTTGGTTTCCTCTCTTTCAAGGGAGTTGGTGATCTCTTATTTGTCAAGGAAGCAATAGATTTCAGTTTGAGATTGTTTGGAGGTGTTTCCCAACCACTTATAAGTTATTTTGGTGCAACACAATGTTTTTCACGCATGCTTGTACTTGGGAAATTCATTGGTGTTGCTGGCATTTTTCATGTAGAGCACTAAAATCATATTGCACTCCATTGGTTTTAGTTTTAAACATCAGACATTATTGTTTATTTCAAACCTTCATAACTCAGGGAGTTCATCTTATAAAGGTTTGTGATGTAAAATTTGATAATTTACACTCGATGTGGATTCAGGACAGCAAACTTTTGTGTGCTTGGGTTCATCATTTAGTGACCTTTGGGGTTAGAATAGTAAGTGTTTTTACTATTCTACATGGTTGTATCAGATTAGTACAAAGAAGACATGTTAGATCCATATGGTGTCATGTATGTGAGTGTAAGATGGGGTTAGAAAATCAAATAGAATAGACAAAGTGACAGCCAACACCTCTAAACTATTAACCCACATCCAAACAAGAGAAAACAAGGTAAGCATAAGGAAAATAAAACATTAAATTAAAATACTCCCCATGCTTGAACTTGAATCACTTCTCTTGCTCTCCTATTTCTCCTTTTGCAAATATGCCCTCAAATTTGTAGTGTAACTTGTGCAAATACCTGCAAGTGATTAGTAGAAAGTTGGAGAAGAATAGTTGTTAAGGTGAAAATGGAGAAGGAAGGTTGCTCTTATAGACAACCATTTGAATGGACGGCTGAGATTAATCCTCTAGAACGATTCCAAGATCAATGGTCCAAAATTGATGCACCAAGAATATGCCATTCTTGGAAAAGCTATGACGCTGACGGCTATGATGCCTGACAGCTATGACAAACATGCAAGACATGCAAGCTATGAAAAAAATGAATGTTATGACAAGGCATCTTTGACCAAGTGGGCATAAATAATTTATTTTAAATTATTTATTCAAAAATGGAGGAAATGGACAAGTGGAAAATAAATAATTTATTCAAATTATTTATTTGAAGAAAATGAAAAGAGGAGCATTTAATTAAATGGAGAGATGAAAATTAGACCTTAAATAATTAATTTAGATTAACTATTTAATTAGGGGAGGTGGCATGGGATAGTTAAATGATTTTAATAATTGTTTAACTATGGAAGAATTAAAGGACCATCAATAGATAAATAATTAATGGTAATTATTTAACTATAGATGAAAGATGAAAAAATAATTAAATAAATATTAATCTATTTAACTATTGAACAAGAGGAAGAAATTAGTGACACAATTGGTTTATTTAATCGATTAGGATAGAATAAATAGACATGAATTAATTAAATAATTAAAATTATTTAATTAATAGATGAAAATGGACTGGATAACATAATTAAGTATCTTAATTATGCTAGGACGAAAGTGGCGAGAAATGGAGCTTGTAGGCCTAGGTCAATTTTCAGTGTCTACAGTGAGCTTGTTGAACTCTTGCAAAGGATTTTTTTCCTTTTTGCAAGAAGATTGGAGGAGTTCGCATTTGTAGTTATGACTTGGCATGACACATTGAGGAGGTATATTGAGGAGTATGGTTTTGGGTTGAACATATATTTCTTCTAATTTCCCAAGATTATGTTAGTTATATGGATTGTAGTTATTGACCTTATTGGGATGCTTCAATGGGAGATGTTTCATGGTATAGGTTTCATCCCCTACAAGTATTTTAGTTTGGGAATTTTTATGATGATTATATTTTTGGTTTCCTAGAAAGGAGAATGTAGTTTGGGCATGTTGGTTTGATAGTTATGATTAGTGTGGCACATCATCAACATGGTGATTCCTTTTTTAGACTAACTTGGAACCCAGGGATCACACTGTGTTTTAGTTTAGCTATATTTTGGGATGAGAGAGCCAGTGTTAACCTTCTAGAGTTTATTGTTGTGGCACAACAATTTGGTTCTCTCGATGGACATTCCTTTGTAGAGTTTCAGGAGGTCTTTTGTGGGATGATTACACTTATTGTAGGAGGGTTTCAGGAGGTCTTTTGTGATGGTACCCTACAGGACAGTGTTGTGAGCAAATGGTGCTATAAATCTCTTAGGTTGACTTAGGACCCTAGGATCGTGGTTGGATTTAGTGTTGATTAGATTGTTGGTTGCAAGATTGTTTTGGAATTGCTTGAGGATAAGCAATCTTTGGGAAGGGAAGACTGTAATGTTCCCATTTTTTATGTCCTCCTTTGGGCTAGTTTGGTTTTGACTCCCTTACTATTTTTAGTAATTGGTCCGACCAGCAATGCAATGTAGGGTTTCATGTTTGAGCAGTATGTGGGAGTTGTCCGATGAGCTTTAATGTTTTGACCAGTTTGAAATTTGGTGAGCACTTACTATTTTTAGTAGTTGCTATTTATAGTAAGTCTATTTTGAGAAATTGGTCCCAGACTCATAGTGTCCTCAGCAGTGTTATTTCTATGGTGGCATTGGAGAACCTAAGGTTGAATTATTTAGTATTCACTTTTTATAAGTCCCTTAAGTTATTTTAATAAAATAACTTTATAATTTAAGTGAGGGGGGTACGTGGTCATCAAAAAGTACCTTAGTGCCTAATAAGGTAACTTGGCGTTGTTTGAGAAGGTTGAGTAAGGCAAAATAGGTTCCTTATGAGTAGACCCCTTGGCCTAGTTGTACAACATTGTTTTAAAAGAGGGGCCATGTATTTCAAATGGATGCCTAGAAAAGAGGTGTATTTATCATTTTTAAAGGCTAATGTTATGCCTCATAAGCTGGGACACCTAGTTTGGGATAAAAGTCAATTTTAAATTAAAAATCAAAAGTAGAATTTTGGAGGCAAAAAGTTGAACGCCCCTCTTGGGGTAATTTCATGACATTTCATAAAGTGAAATGAGAGGGAAATATATTCAAACTCAAATGTGAGTTTCCCTAATCCTTCCCTCACTTTATAAATATGAGTTTTGGCTCTCTTTTCATGATGTTGAAAGTGGATGCATAATAGGATGTTGTTGGTTTTTCACCAGGGTTCTACAGTTCGTTGTTGAGGACGAAAACCCTCTACAATCAAGAGCTAGTTTTGGTAGTGAAACACCTACCTTGGCTGGTTGGGGTGTGGTTCCTTTCAGGGATCACTTCAGAGCTTCATAGTTTCAGTTTTAGTAAGTAATAATGAAGATTTTTTAGTATTTTTGAAGTGTTGCTTCTTGGGTTTGGTGTGAATGAATTTGTTTCTGATGGGTCTAAATATGGTGTTGATTTCAAGGAGTTGTTTTGAGGGTCTGAGGTTGATTGAAGCAATTTTATGAGCATTTCATTTCCAGGGAAGAATCTGATAAATCTTTCATAGTTTCATTTTGGTTGGAAATTTTGATCTAGGTATTAGTTCATTTGAAGCCCCTATTCAAGGCGTCCAACCTCATATGATTATTTAATTTTATTTCCAAAAACAATATTTTTAAGATTCAATCACCCAGCTTGAAGGAGTACCCTTGTTGGAGGTTTCTTGGTTATTTTCTGAGCAATTTGACCTACTGTTATATAGGACTGATCTACACCCTTTGGGGTTGTTTTGGTGGCTTTGGGTGAAGGGTTTTGAAGAGATTCAATGACTTCATAGTTGGAGATAAATTTTGCATTTATCTGGAGCTTATCGTTGTTGTTTGGAGACAAATACTAAGTTTGATTTGATTACTTCTAAGTTTGAAAAATAATTGTAAAGGTCTATAATTTTCTATTATGAAATCAAAAATATAATATGAAATATATCATTTGCAAACAAGTTTCTTTCTATATTAGTTTCTACATATTTGTTATCTATTTATCAAGCATGTGTTGAGACAATGAATGGTAATTGAAAACCATATAAATATCATAAAAAATATATAATCAAAAAATAAAAAACACAAAAAAGGGGCAGTCATTACAATTTCCTCCTAAATAGGCATACTTTGCACAATCCTCCTTTGTTGGTTAGGATTTGTGCCTCTTCAAATCAATTTGTTCCATTGATTAAAATCCTTGATCCTTGTCAACTTGCAATCCCATCCATTGATTGGATTCTTAATCCATGCCAACTCATGTTATTGATTTTCATCCACTGATTGATCAATTCAATCTTCCAACCATTGATTCAACTATTTTTCCTATAAATAGTCCTCATTTCTAGGATAAAAGGATCCACTTTCATTTAAAGTAATTGCACTATAGTGATTTTTAGAGCATTCCTTACAATCATTTTATCATTTAGCATCTTTTTTAGTTAAGCTTTGCATCCATTTTCATTAATCTCCATCAATGGCTTCCACTTTAAAGCTTGTTTCAATATAGGGATTGGGAAAGGGTTGATATTCCACATCAATGCACCACCAATCCCCTAATGGGCTGAGGTTTTAGGCATTAAATAGTTTTCCATTATTTATTTCTAGTTTGTTTCATGTTTAATGGCTTCTTAGTTTATTGTTTCAAGAATTTTATTGGGATCTTCACTAAACTAGTTAGATCTTGGTTATTTCTTATATGTTTAATAATGTTTAGCTTAGGTTATGATCATGCTCACATTTTGGCGCTAGGAGGGCTTTACTAACTAGATTTGACCAATTTTCTTTGAGTTTTCTATGTTTTGCAGGTTGTAGATCCCGTCGATGCAATTGTTCTGAGGTAGAGCAACATAATTATAATTATGACACAATTGTTTACACTAGCGCACAATTATCATTTAACCAGAGTGACACAATTGAAAAATAGTGATGTTATTGTTTGCATTGTGACACATTTGTTATTTAGCCATATCAACGCAATTGTTTCATTGACAGAATTGATTTTTTTATTTTTTTATGTTTCAGGTGAACCAGAGCAGCGTAGTTGTAAAACGACGCCATTGTCATGAACCAGAGTGATGCATTTTCCAGATAGTGACATAGTTTTTCGAACTAGAATGACGTAGTTGTTGTACAACGATGTATTTTTATGAACCAGAACAATGCAATTTTTTGAAAAACAACACAATTGTTAGGTAAAAAATAGAGAGTTAAATCTTCATGTTTTCTTTGAACTTTCAATTTTATCTTCTCTTTGATCACTTACTAACTTCTAGTTTGTTTGTGTAAGAATAGCTATTTTGCAGATTTGAAATGGAGGAGCAAACTATTCATTAACACATGTTATGCTTTAGAGTAGATAACTTTCGATTTGGGCTTTAAAACTTACAATGCTATGAGTTTTTCAAAGTTGGCTTTAAAACTTACAATGTTATGTTTTTTCCAAAGTTGGCTTAAAACTGAACCCATAACTTTCAATTTGGGGCTTTAGAACTTATAATACTATGAGTTTTTCCAAGTTGGCTTAAAATTGAACCCAAACATCTTCACACTTTGATTTGGCTTAAAATTGAACAACACAAACTTACACTTAGTTTTGGTGCAATTAAAATGAACATAATATATACTTTGGTGCACTAAAATAAATTAGTGTCTTCTTTGCTTGTCATAATTATGTAGAATTTTAGTGTGTATCCTCTCCCGTTGCACTTCATGCAATCTTGGGTGAAGAGAAACACTCTAATTTTACAAACCTTTTGTGCAATCTTGGGTGAAGAGAAATTGCATTCCATTTCTTTATTAGATATGGGTCTACCTACAAGACACATCTTGCAATAGAGAACTCATAAGCGACCCTAAAAGCACGTTTACTTGTGGGCTATATAAAGTATGTGAAATCTAAAGAAAGTAGCATAAATTTGGTGCATGAATGTCATGGTGTGCCTAAATCCTCATACAAACATAATGGGTTGTATAGGAAGTGCTAGAGACTTAAGTGCCTCATGCTTGATGCATGCCTCTAGTGTTCACAGTTGTCACTAAAAACCTTGTATCTAGAGGCCAACCAAGTTTCCCAAAATTTCCTTTGAAGTAATGCATCATAATAGAACCATTCCAAGAAGTTACTTACCACGTCTGATTTATAGTTGAGGCATAAACCTTAAGAGTTTATTCTCTTGTACAAAGCTAGGCGTATCAAGATAGTACATTTCCTTGATATGGCCTATTTAACCCCTCTATAATTTTGGATTTAAAATCATTCCTTCGAGGTTGAGGTAAGCCTACTAAGAAGTGGCATACACCTTTATTCCTCTATATTTTTATTGACTGATTTTCTTGAGCCCAACTAGTAAGTCTTGTGGATTTTGAAATATCTCCCATACCCATCGAGTCAATTAAACACATTGCTTGGCATTCAAATGAACTCAAACAAACATCCACATGGTAAAAAATATCAAACCTTTTTTTATATATGAGTGCACTTGAAGGACAATATATTGCTACATACCTCTAAATATATCTTTTTTTTATCAAAACAATATATTAGTGGTTTCCCAATAGATTTGACCATATCTCTACTCACTTATATCAAAGTTAACCTATGTAACTATGGCTTAGCTCTTTGATTTCCACAATATCAAGCTTTTGTGGAAAACATTTTTCCTTATCATATACATTCTTAGTTTAAACTTAATCAAGACATCTGATGTGGTAAAAGAAATTTCATTAATCAAATTTTAAACCAATTGAATCCACAAAGAAGATACACCATGGTCTTATTTTCAAAACATCTCGACTTCCAAACAACAAAGAGAAAGCATTATACCAAAGTTGTACCATCAAACAAGTTACATTGGTCTAAACACTCAAGGGAAAAGCATGTCTTTCAACACCATGATCTTGTAAAAAATCCACTCTTAGGTCCAATCACTAGAATCAATCATCACATTCACATCAAAAAATTTCAAATCTCATCTCAAAAATAACTTTAAATTTTGGACACAACAACCTCCTATACTTAGGTTCTCATAAAAAAATCACCTAATTTAGCTATATGTTTAGAAATGAATCATTTTTCATACATTTAGTTAGATTAGCAAACATCTCCTTTTGAACAAGTTTATCCTAAAATTCACTAGCCTACTTTTAGGATTCACAAGTTCATTAGCATCCTTATCAAAACAACAAACATCAAACCAAAGTATAGTGTTGTCCAAAATTGATAGTTCTTTATCATCCACATCACTCACCCTTTCATCATCAATTTACGTCATTGGTCCTAAACACCTTAGAGGTTCACTTCTACCAAAATTTGAATCAACTCAAAAGTTTCAACAATACAAATCCCATCACACTACTCCCGAAGTTGATCCAAATTTTATGGTAAGAAGATCACAATACAAGAAAGACATGGAGCAAAACCAAAATTTATCTACCATGAGTAACAAAAACCAACAAAGGCTTAGAATAAATGAGTTTAATCCTAGAGGGTTTACAACTCCACCATATAGTCTATATATGAGGTCATCATCCTACAAACTTCAATGACACAACAAATTGGGGTATGCCTAATCAAAACCTTGGAACACCATGTCACATGGTAGATTTAAATCAATGTCAAAACTTACAAATCTATCAACCAAATGATCAAAGTGTGAGTCTTCATCAAACCAATGCTATCTCACCATGTCAAACATGAACATAACAAGTACAAGCATATCAAATGTGAGCATGTCAAATCCTCAATTGGTGAACTATGGAATGGATTTATTCACACCTCAACTTGAATTCAAATACCATATCAAAATCAACCACATCAAGGGTCACAACAACATCAAGTAGGGTTACAACAACATCAAGGGTATCAAAATCAATATGAAAATCAGAATCTACCACAACAAATTTCCCTAAATTCATTTAAGAAAATATATTTGAAATGCTTCTCCAACAAACACCTCAAGGTCCTTATCAAGAACACCTTGAACATCATAAAAACATTGAGTCACATTATCAACAACACTTTGAACATCAAAACATGGATTCATATAATCAACAACATCAACAATCATCACAATAACAACAATTGTTGTCATCCCACAACACCAATAAATGTGAATACACTCCTTTAGGGTATCCAATTGAGGTGGTGTTAAATGCATTAGTTCATGCTAAACTTATCACACTTCCAAAAATATCTAGTGATAATGAGCCTATCTTCAAATTATCATGGTAGGATGACAAGGCTTATTGTGAATATCATAGAGCAAAAGGTCATGACACATCAAATTGTATTAAACTCAAAAATATCATCCAAGACCTTATTAATCAAGAAGAAATAACTATAGATGACAAAAATCAAGGTTCAACCACCAATGATAACATTGACAATGTCTCAACCTCAAATGTTGAAGAGAATGATCAAGATACATCTACCAATGATCAGGTTGATAATTTTTCTACCTCGCCTAATGAGAAAGAAGACATACATCAAGATAGTTTCCTAAAACATGATCAACATTCTCCACCAAGGTGTATAAATGGTTCCTTCCAAGATATATTAATATCATTTGACCTTGTGTTTTCCAATATCGAAGAAATTCTTAATTTAACACTTGATCCAAATTCACTTGAAGATCAAGAGAATATTAAGCCAATACCCATGCCTAATGAAGACATTCAAGAACCCTTTGCAAACAATCCTTCTTTGGAAATTGACCCATGTTAAGTACTTGATCCAAAGAATATCAAAAGAAATTCCAAAGTCATTCAAGATCAAGAATCCACATCTCCAAGATACTACAATAATTTAATGGGTATCTTCCAATCCATTCAAAACTTCAAAGATATCCCTGATATCACCCATGAGATGTTTCCTTTTGATGGACATATATACATTCTTCATCCAAAACAAGGGTCTCCCACTCTTGACATTCTCACACAAGAGCAAGAAAGGGTAGAGATTCTTGATTCTTACAGTGATTGCGCATCACCAACGTCTCTTGCAGCAACATCAACAAATGGCACATTCCCAATTAAAGATATTGAGTATGAAGATATCTTGGAATCAAAGCACAGATAGTTGATATTCTTGAAAAGTGGGAACCTATGGAAATATTGCATGTCCACGACAAGTCATATTCAGTAGCCATTTATTGGAGGGTACATTATTGAAGCAAAATATTAGGTCTTGTTAAGCATGACATCTTGAAACCAACATAATCAAAGCATGTAAATAATGCCTCCACAATACCGAGGGAAACTTTGTCTTATGCAAACATCAACATAGGGGGCATGAAAGATCCTTATGATGAAAATATTGCCAACAATACAACTAGTCATCCTGAATCGCCTACTTTCAACCTGTAGACACCTAAATTTGGACACTTTATTTATCCAAATTTATCTCTTTTCATCTAAGTATCACCTTATTCGCGTTAATTAAGTAATATCACTATTATTTAATTAATCCCTCTAAAGTTCTTCTAATCCCTAAGGTATCTAGTTAAATAATTAAATACCTTCCCCCTTTCATCAAATGAATTAAATAAATATGTCATTTATTTAATTTCTCATATGTCACATCCTCCATCATTTTTATCTAATCTTAATTATTCTCCTAATCTCAGCATTATGATTTGCACATGCCTAATCATTGATTAGGATGTGTCACATCCTCCAACTTTTGCAAGTTGGCCTCTAATCTCTCTTAGCCACCTAACCCTCCTTTAATCCTTCATTAACTAGCCTAATTAACCTCTCAAGGAATTTTTAATTCTTTTTATCTTTCTAAGGAATATTAAATTCCTTTTACTCTTCCCCATGTGATCTTTGACTTGTCACATCAAGTCACATGTGAAATCTAACCCTCTTCTAATATGCCATTAATTAGTCTAATCAAGTATTTGCACAACCTTAATCACTTAATCAAGTCAACTCTATTAAATGTTTTCTCCTTTTGGACAAGGCATCTACATTCCCCATGTAAATTTTTAATTCACATTTAATCCCCCAATGCATTTAAAGAAATTTTAAATTCCTTTTCTCATCCCCATGAGGATAATTGAGGAATTTTTAATTGCCCACTTGTCCTCTCACCCACATGGGGACAAGTACCTCCTTTATGAGGAGATCTTGTCCCAATCACAAGGTACTTTGTACTCCCTCCATGTCATGTACCACCACTCCACCTCATGTACACATCACCCCTTTTAAGCCATATCACATGCCACATGTCAAAATGTGAGGGCTTGTGAGTTCTCAACTCACCTTAGCCCTACATCTTGATCTTGGTGGCTCAATTTTGACCATCCATTTATCAAGATATTTCCAAAATCTCTATAAATACCCCCTCTTTTCTCTCATTTTGGGGGAGATCATGCATTGTAGCCAAACTCTTGCAATTTTTTTTCTAGAATCCATACTTAGCCATTTTCATGCTTGCACTCACTTGCATCCATCTTCATATAATCATCTAGCTTGCATCTTTTGCCATCCAAAGAGCACACAACACCGAAGATCGAAGGGCCAACCAAAGGATCGATTCGACACAAGGTAAAAAGTTCCTTTTGTTGCCTTTATTTTGTGTTGAATCCAACTAGGCTAATGTTGAGGTGTAGGTTGTCTTTAGTGTTATTTGCATTACTTTGTTTGCTGCTCATTTTCTAGCACCCAAATTCAACCTATCATACAACCATTTAATTAAATAATTTTAATTGTTTAATTAAATTCATTGCTTTCATCTATTAATCGGATAATCAATTTCATTGGGTTAATTTATACCATTTCATGCTAATTTTCATCCTATTTAATTAGATACTGTAAGTTAATTGAATTTCTTAAGTCCTCATTTGATTAAATAATCTTAATTATTTAGTCAAATGTCATTAATCCCCTTTTATTATATAATAAGTTAATTGTTTAATGAAAACCCTAAATTCCACCATCTTACACAATTAAATAATGGTTTAATTATTTAATTAACTAATTACTTTCATCCTCCCACTTGCAAAGTAATATTCCCCTAGAATATTCCTCCACTCCAATTCCCTCCTAAATAGGAATGTTTTACACATTCCTCCTAAGTTGGTTAGGATTTGTGCTTCTTCAAGTCAATTTGGTCCACTGATTAAAATCCTTGATCCTTGTCAACTTGCAATCTCATCCATTGATTGGATTCTTAATCCATTTCAACTCCTCTTATTGGTTTTCATCTATTGATTGATCAATTCAATATTGACCATTGATTTAGCTATTTTTCCTATAAATAGTCCTCATTTCTAGGAGAAACGGATCCACTTTCATTTAGAGTAACTGCACTATAGTGATTTTTAGAGCATTCGTCACAAGCATTTTATCATTTAGCATCCATTTTAGTTAAGTTGTGTGTCTATTTTCTTCAATCTCCATCAATGGCTTCCATCTTAAAGCTTGTTTCAATCTAGGGATTGGGAAAGGGTTGATATTCCACATCCATGCAGCACCAATCCCCCAATGGGATGAGGTTTAAGGCATTAAATAGGTTTCCATTAAATACATTTCTATTTTGTTTCATATTTAATGGCTTCTTAGTTTATTGTTTTCAAGAATTTCATTGGGAGCTTGACTTAACTAGTTAGATATTGGTTAATTCGTATGGTTTGTTTAATCTTGTTTAACTTAGGTTATGATCATGCTCACATTGGATAATAAGAATAAGATGCCTCATTAGGTATGGATGAAATGGATGTAGAAGTAATATTACCATTATTTGAAGAATATACCATAAGGTTGTATGGATAAGGCATTGTATAAGAGTGAATTTTCACCCCATGTGCAAATCCCCTTTTTGCCTTTATCCACCTTAGAAAACCAAGTTCGGAGGCTTAATTCCACATAAGCTCACTGTTTGAATCACTTGGTGCTTATTTTTGAGCATCGATGGAGGTGTTTCTGTCAAGGACGCCCACATGGTGCACAGATGTCCATGCGGCGCACTTACGTCCCTGACAGATTCCTATGTCTAGAGCCTGCAAAGGCATTACACTTCCCATTGGGGGTTGATTTGTAATGCCCTCCTCAACTGACTGACTCAAATATGGTCGTTTTCTTCCTCATTCCTTCATATTCAATCCTAGAACTTGCATTTGAAGGTTGGAAGATCTCTTCGCCACTTTTGGACTTCACCCACAATCTTCTTTCAAGCATTGAGCTCACTCTTGGAAGCTCTAAGAATTTTAGCAAACACTTCACACTTCACAGCAGCAACATCAACACTCCACCATGTTAGTAGAGCAAGTGTGGAACAAAACACCATTGCAACAGAGGCTTGAGTTCCTCTCATTTTCTCCCCCATTAGCCTTGAGCACTCTTGGTGGAGGTGGTAAGCCTTCACTCCTCTCCTCTATTACTTGGTTGAGTAGCATAACACTATTTTGTAGTGCTTTAGTGCTCTTTACCTTCTTTCTAATTTTCTCTATCTATTTGGTTGTCTGTGGAGGTGGGAACACCAAAACAAGGGTCTGATTGAAGTAGGCCCCTATACAGTCCCGACATTCTCTCTCTCTTGTGTACAAGTATCGAAGACACTCACACGATCGTAAGTATTTCTTTCCTTTCTTCTCCTTATCCTTGTCATTTATTCTTTGCTTTACATTAGTTCTACAAACTTTATTGCATTCTGTCAGTTCTTAGTAATCTATTTGCTAGCACTCATTTGAGCATCTTCTGTGATAAACTTAATCTTTGGTCCTTACGAGACGCCAACGCACCTTTGAGATGCTAGTGCGTCATGCTATCATCCACTTTTTGCATTGACGTCCTTTGGCCGAGAGCCTATCAGTATATCCAGAAAACCTCTGTGACATGCTCTTTTAGATTCTAGAACTCTTGTCATTCTTCCATTGAGGTAATATAGGGCAGTTCACCATATGAGGATCTCTGAACGAAGAGAACTCATGAGTAGTGAATCCCCCTATATCAAAATTTGGTGAACCCGACGTGAAGAATAGTGTTCTTCAAAAAACTAGGAATTTACTTACCCCTACTTGATAGTGTCATAACTTTTGACTCAGTGCTCAAAATTCAGAACCATTTGCACCATTGGAAAGGTCTCCTAGAGAACTAGTTCAGTCCCTAAAATACAATTGCCTTCGACAATCAAATTTTAGGGACAGATGCAAGTTCTGACCTCAAATTCCGCTCTGGAGACCTCCAAAAATGTGAACTACTAGAACATAGAAAATACTGTAAAAATTGTAATGGATTTAATATCTTCTTTTATTACTTTTATATCTAAATTTGTTCAAAATGTTAATGATATTCCATTTAATGCATGTGATGGTGACTTGGCTTTACCCATGTCACTTGGCATCTTTGATCCTTCTCATGAGATTCCTCTTACTTTGGAGGGTATCTTATTGCAAGAAAATGAAATCAATGATACCCTTCTTGATATTACTCTACCTTCTACTCATTCCAAAGCACTCTCTACTAGAGATGATGCATTTGTGAGTGATGAATCTCATCTTTGTTCTAGTGCACTCTCTTCTATAGATGATGAATTAGCACATGATGAACCTCCTTCCACAACTGATTCTCCTTGGATTGATGTCGAGAATGTCTCTTTAAACAACTATTCCACATTTGATCCTATTTGGATTGATGTTGAGAATATGTATTCAAATAATCATTCTACTAGCTATGATGATTATATAAATGTTATATATGTCTTTGTTGCCCCTAAAATGCCTAAGAGACTAGTTATTTATGTGACTCCAGCTACTCCTTCTAAAAGGGTTTGTTCTATTGATGGTATTCCATTTGATGATGGTTCTCTTGATATTTCTATGGCTCCCTCTTATAGAGAGGTAGCCCATACTTATGAGAATAGAATGAATAAACAATCAAGTCTTCATTTAGCACCTAAACCTATGACTAAAGAACCTAGTGATTATGGTCTTTTCGAACAACCTCGCGTTACTTCGGCTAAGATCTCACTGTGGGACTTGCTTTAGTCTAATTCATTTTATCAAGGTATGCTTTAGGAAGCCTTGAAAAATATCCTCTTGCCTTTTTCTAGTAGGCTAACAGATGCTAATGCATTGATGACATGTATTCATGTGGATTCATTGAATATCATGTTCTATCCGTAGGAGCTCCTGCCTCTAGAACTACAGAAGCAAGCGGATCCTCTAATGATTATAGTTAACATTAATAAGATTGGTATTAGACATACTAGTGTTGACACTAGTTCGACACTCAATGTGTGTAGTATTGATCTATTGCCTAAGATTAATGTTGACTCTTCTTCTCTTAATAGTTCTTATGCTGGCATTCGTGGGTTCGATAATGTTGTGCAACAAGCTCTAGGTACAATAGTATTACCTTTGCAGCTTGGACCTGTTATTGTACCTACCCTTATATATGTTATGGAAAAAAGTTACTGTGTAACCTTCTTCTTGGTAGACCATAGATTCATGCTATGGGTGCAGTCCCGTCTACCTTCCATAAATCTATTAAGTTTATTTGTAACAATTGAGTGGTCATAGTCAAGGCTGACCCTGATGCTATGCACTTGTGTGAGATGGCAGTTGTCAGTCAGGCCTCAGTTGTGCCTACTCTCATCCCTTCAGTATCTTCCACGGTGTCGATGTTTACTCTAGTAGTACCTACCACAAAGGGTACTCTTGAGATAAATGTCCCTAAAGAAGGTCCTTCTGAAGCAAGGAGTCCTAAGTGTGCTCCTTCTACCTCTTCTCAAGAGGATGCATGTATCAGTGATGATTGGGGTTCTTTAGAATTTACAAAATCCTTCATTGGAGAATATAAATTTGACCTGATCCACTTATACCTTCTGACAACATCACCCAAACCCACTATTGAAGACGGTCATTCTTTTGTATCATGGGATAAGGTGAATGTAAATTGTAATGTTCTTAGTGTTGATCCCCCTTCTGAGGAAGATGATCAAACCTATGTTGAGAAGGTTAATTTTAGTAGACCTATCAAGAAGGATGGTAGTGATCTCGTAGAAGAGTGTGATGCCTCTTGCCAGAATAACGATCTCCACAGAGATCCTCCTTTTTCTTCTACATTTGTATCTTCTTCTTGCGAGCAATCAAACCTGTCTCCACAAGAGAAATGGTTGCTTCCTACTCCTCATTCTTTGTCTAAGCAAGAGCATATCTTGTTGTGGCTTCTAAAAGCCCACTTGATTACTCTTCCTTCTCCTACAAGCAAGAAGTTTCATAAACAAAAACATTTTGTCTGTGCATACCATCGAGTGCTTGGTCATTCCACTAGCAAATGTAAATCCTTGAAAGAAAAAATTCTACATCTTCATGATTCAAGTGTCATCAAGCCCCCATTTTATTGAAGCACCTTCCATTACTTTGCATGACAAGTGATATCGAGGTTTACCTATATCCTGTTTGAAATATCTTGCATAAGTTCTCCTCCCCTATATGTTGGGGGCAGTGATAACTCATTTCAGAGATGTGTGTCCTTCTTAAGGACCCCTCTCTTCTCTATGTCTTGCAATTGAAGCATCCCTTGAGTGGAACCCTCTTCCTTTTGAAGGGTTCCTGAGGGACCTCTTTGAAAGCTTTTCTCTTGAATGAATTCATTGGCGTCTAGCTTGGGGGAAGCCCGACTAGACCTATTTTCATATCTCTGTGTCTGGATTGGGGGCAACTTGACTAGACCTCACCTTTCAAATGGTGCTCCCCTTGAGTGGACCCCTCTTTTTACGATGGGTTCCCGAGGGACCCCTTTGAAAGTTTTATGGTCTGCGTGACTGGCCACTTTAGACATGTTCTATCTACGGGTAGACATGTTGCCACTTTTACATGTGTCTTATCCACGGGCAGATGTATCGATGCTTCAGACACGCTCTATCTGCGAATAGATGTGTCACTACTTTTAGATGCGTCCTATCTGTAGGTAAATGTATTGATGCTTTTCACATGCTCTATCTATAGGTAGACGTGTTACCACTTCCTGACTCTACAGAGTCCACTTCTTGTGGTTTCCTTCCTGAGAGAGTTCTTGAGGGATACCTTCCTTGCAGGTCTACGGGTCTATAAGGTGCTTTCATACTTACTCGGTGATATGGGTTCAACTCCTTGAGTGGGGTTCGCTTTTATCACCTCTTTTGTGGTGCAGGTTCTATTCCTGAGTGGGTTTTGCTTTCACCATGTGCTTACTCAATGATACGGGTTCTCCTCCTTGAGCGGGCTGAACAAATAGTGTAAATAGTGGCTACTTGGCCAAAGTTTCATATAAAAGAGTCATCTATTCACCCACTTTCCTAGCTCAATTTGGTTAATGACCATTCATGTACTAGGCATATGAAATTCCCTCCATTAGGTAATCGTTAACCCTAGGAACAAACTATGACTATAACATTCCTACTAAGTAATTCAAGTAACTCCTACTTATTGAGTAACCAAATAACCCCACGAACAACCTATCTCTTTTATAATAAACTACACATAGGAAATTCCCTCTGTTAGGTAATCGTTAACCCCAGTGAACAACCTATGACTATAACATTCCTACTAAGTAATTCAAGTAACTCCTACTTATCGAGTAAACAAATAACATAACATCATTTCATTGAATCAATCTAATACCAAAGGTACTATCCCAATTGTAAAAATCCCCAATCAAAGGTTTATCTCAACATTAAATGATTCCCTTCCAAAGTACCAAAAAACAACCACAAATTAAAAGTGAAACATTCAACAATAAAATGACATCACTCAAAGTATAATATTATCAATAAATGAACTCAATAAAAATAATAATCATATTCATTGTGACAATGGAAAATGTATCTCTCTACATTTTCATGCTTGTTTAGGCCTTCCTTGTTAAATTAAGCATAATGTTGCCTTGATTTAGTGTTGCAACGTGTCTAACACATTCACATTAGGTCTTCGACCCTTGTAAGCTAAATGGACCTAATTGAACCTTATTTAAGGTGTTGTAAAGTGTTGTACCACACTTTCACACTTTCCCTAAGGTTTTCATTATTAATTAGGCTTCTTTATGCCTTATTTGGCCTTATTTTGCATCCACAAGCCTTAATTAATGCATCTCTATGAGGCTAATCCTAGCATAAACTAGCATCCAATCATAATTCAAGAGTTTTTGGATTATATATCCCATATTTAGTGATTTGGGACTCATATGTCACCTTGGGCATATGGGTCCCACCTAAGTTTTGAGGCCCCATTCCTAATTTCACATGAATCTAAGTATTTCTTGAAAATCATGTCCCAAAGCTTAGCCAAATGGGACTCATACATGCCACTTCTAGCATATGAGTCCTGTGTGGCCCAAAATTAAATTAAATTTAAATTCTTGGAGGGATTTTATCCTCCTAGATTTGATATCAGCTTGTAGTGTTGTAATTTCATGAAATTTGGCATAAACAAGTATAAAATACAAGGTTAAATTTCACCCATTTTTCACCTAGCAACTTGAGTATTCATGCATTATAGAAAATTTGAGTTCACTAGAGTATTCAAGTGTTTACAAGAGCATTCAAGAGTCTTCAAGAGGTGATTATCAAGTTTTTTGGAGCATTATTCAAGTATCAAGTGCCATGTCAAAGTCGTCATGCATCATGTTTGTTTTTTAGGTAACAATTGTGATGTAGGGTTTTATGATTCAAGAAAGCATTCAAGTCACGATCCTTATCAATCAAGCAAGAGTCAATATCTACATCCATTGGAGTCATTTCATACATGTTTGCAACCTTTTATTGTTAGGGTTTGGTGAGTTGCAACATACATTTTTTTCATTAATCATTCTTCTTTCCTACTTCATTTCATTTCAAGGTTTGATTACCAAAAAAGGGTTTGACCAAGGAAAACCCCTTTTCACTAACAAAATAACATTTTCCCCTCTTTAGTGTGTGATTTGTAGATCTAGGTTGAAGATACATTGAAGAGAAAGATTAGAAAGAAGTTGTCAAGTTTACAAAGTTGTCCAAGTTATCACATCACTTTAAAGATCATTAAAAGACATCTACAGGTTGCACAAAGATTGAAGAGAAAATTCAGACTTTGAATTTCTAGAAAAAACCAAACTGGACTAATACACCACTTTTAGCGTATGAGTCCTAGTATAGTGAAATTTGTAGTTTTTTAGGAGTTCCAGACTTGTCTCTGCCATATTTATGTTCTTGCCTAGAAACCCTAGTCTCGAACTAAATCACCCAGCCTATCATTTGAGTCTCAGTCAGCATTAAATTAAACATTTTCAACAATTCAGGTCTTCATTCAAGTCTCCTCAAATTCCTAGGTGCACATTTATGATTTCTCAGCTTTCTATTTTGATTTACATGCATTTCTAAGTCATTTAGCGAAGCCTTGCATATCATTAAGTTTAAACATTAGGTCTTGCATTTCATTAGTATTTCCAAGACCTAGCTTAATGGTGAACCCCTCTTTAGTCATAGATCATACCCTAGGACAACCTTTAGCATATCTCTTTCCTTCATTCCATCCTTGGATTGAGATCTCTAGGATTTCCTTGAGTGAAACAAGATAGTGATATAGAAGGATCCCTATCTCTTCAAGGATAGTAACACTCTTCTAATTTCTGATGTTTCATCGATAAATGACTCATTCAAAAGTATAGTCTCAACAATAAAATACTATTCAAGAGTGTATTCTCATCAATAAAAGACTATCCAAAAAGTAGATTTTCATTAATAAAAAGACTTCATGTCAAGAGTGTAAAACAACCAATCAAGTAACAAACCAACTCAATAGGGAATACCCACCTATGGATCCAATCAATAGTAATTCACAAATTCAACTGATTAACTTAATCACATAGGTAATCTCATCTATAGTTTACCCTATCCCAGGATGAAATGAGTAATCAATGATCAAACTGTTTGTGTATGTTATTCTCAACCTAGGGTTCCAATCAATGATCAAGTAAAGCAATGATTAAGTGATTGTTCAAGTATTGACTAACATTATGGTTTATGTGACATTACAACCTATCAACGACAACATGTCTCTTATACCATCATCATTGTTGTATTGCTAACTTCATTAACCACTAGGGTTTACCTAGCATAATATACTATCAAATACAAGTTACTTATTCCATTGGATACTCTAATTCCAAGGTAATCTATGAAATTTATATAGTTCAAAATACATAATAACTTGAAGACAAATACTTCATAAGCTATTTTAAGCTTCCTTTTTTCCTAGTATATATAATGCTAATGAATGTAGTCACTCCTTAATATGGAGTATGTATAAACACTCAAACAAGGATTCATAAGAATTAAGTAGATTAAGCTTCTTTCAAAACATAATCTTTACCTAACCTAGCAAATCAAGGCATTTTATCACACAAGACAACAACAACATTCAATCTTTTCAAAAACATATAAAGCATAAGAGGGTAGAATAACATGCTTGTAAAATGCTAA